>PVKA01016174.1:0-48463 GCA_004027165.1 Ctenomys sociabilis | reverse complement strand
TGTGTGTGTGTGTGTGTGTGTTGGTTGGACTTTTTATTTTTATTTATTTATTTATTGGTGGAACCAGGGATTGAACTCAGGCCCTTGCACTTGCCAGGGAAGTGTTTATTCCACTGAGGCATCTCCTTGGCCCTGGTTGCATTTTTTTTTTTAATTATTCTTTTTTTTTTTTTTTTTTTTTTTCGGAACCGGGGATTGAACTCGGACCCTTGTGCTTGCCAGGGAAGCACTTATTCCATTGAGCCATCTCCCCGGCCCCCCTGGTTGCACTTTTGATGGCAGAGTTTGGAAAGATTCTGGTATAAATCAGAAGGATCAAAGACCTTCTGATTTAGTAGTGAACCATCCTGGCTTGTTGAAGACATGGAGGAAAGAGGTTAGCTATAGGGAGAGAGAGGGCTAGTGGAGGCCAGGGAAAGACAGAGGAACACACTAGACTGTGCATTGAGCAATATTTCACAGTTATCATATTTTTCACTTGGAATTTGGAATGTCTGAATGAAAAGCCAGGAAGAAACTAGTGTGGAGTGGGGAGTGGGTACAGTGAGCGCTGTTATCCATTCAGGCAAAGACCAGTCCAGGGGAGGTGGAAGCACCAAAATGGGAACAGAGGAGAGCCTGAGAGGGGACAAAGAGGAGCAGAGAGGCCCCTGGAGGCAGCCAAAGCCCCTATAGGTGACAGTTTGATAACAAGGGAGAGGATCTGGCTCAGGACAGAAAAAGGGACAGGCTAGAGGAGGCCACCAGCTAGCTGGGGCTGGGCCACTATTCACATATTTGTCTCCTATATGCCAGGTATGGTCTTGAACGTTTGGGATACACGAGTGTGCATTGGGGGGTTGTTACTCCTGGAGATTACATTCTCTGGGGACACAGATGATGTGCAACATGGCAAATTACACAGTTGTCAGAAATACAGAGCAGGCATAGGGGAGGATAGCAGGTGGGTGTAGCCCAACAGAGGTTCTGCAGGACAGATCAGGAATGGCCCAAGGCCTTGGAATTTCCCTGGTTAAGGGGAGAGGCTAGTGTAGAAATGGAAATCCTGGGGAAGAGACAGAGGAACACAGCTGTCTGGCCTTGGAAAGAAAATGGTGCATTCAGGGGCCAACTTCAAAGGTCTAACCTGAGAGCATGGCCCACGGGTGAGCAATACATGTCCAGGGCAGGAATACAGAATCGCTGGCCCCTCCTTGACCCAGCTGTCCCGTCACTCACGCCTGCTGCCCATTGGTTATTTTTGCTATGGAATGTGCCAGCCCCTTGGATTCTCCTGGGGAACAGGGACTCAAGTTACCCTCTGTCCCCACTCAGCTTGCCACCTGTGAGTGGGTGTATTTGGAGGTGTCCAGCGGGGGTCTTCTGGCTGCACCCTCTCAACACACATCCCTTAGCATGTGTCTGTATGTGTAACATTTGCCACTAGTGGTCTTGAAAACAACCCCTGTGTGTACCCAGAATGTACAAGGCACAATCTTAAACTTTAAAATAAAGGAGCCCCAAACTCAGCTTCAGGAACCAAGCAGACACTGGACAGTGAGGGAGGTGCTATTGTTACCGTCTGAACTTGAGCATCCTTATCCTATTACCCCAAACGTTGTGCAGGTAGCACAAAAGTCACTAGTCTATCTCTGTATTTCTCATTTTACAAATCTGATGACTGAACCCAGCAAGTCACTTCAAGCTACATTCTCAGATCTTTCTATTTTTTAAAAGTTCAAGACAGGGTCTTGCTAAGTTGCTCAATTTCCAACACGGGGCTCCAATTTGAAATCCTCTTGCCTCAGGGTCAGCATTCTAGAATGCTGGAATGACTCATGCAGGTATGCGCCAGAGTCCTGGGATGAATTGTGGGTGTGGGCTTCCAAGCCTGACTATCTGTATGTATTCAGTGTCCAGGCTTTAATTAACACAAAAAGTTAGGGGTCACATTGGCCAATCAGCATGTGATACTTTATAATATAGTGGTCAATAACCAGCCACATAATCCTGACTCCTTGAATTTGTTAGCTATGTGACACTGGGCCTCAGTCTCCCTACTTGTTGAGAGGATTGAATGAGTTTATTCACACAATATGCTTAGCACAATGTCTAGTACCGACCAAAAATTTAATAAATGTTAATAATTACTTAGTACCCGGGTCATAGCTTAGGACCAGGACTGGCACTATCTATGCATGCTGGAATGAGAATTCCAGGCAGTCTCAGAAGCTGTGTGGCTCTAGCCAAGTTACATGGCTGCTCTGAGCCTCAGATGCTGGTTAGTTAAACCAGGTGAGCAGGTGGGCCACATTTCTTAAGATTGCAAGCTCATGGGGTTGTCACAAAGGAGGTAACAATAGCAAAGCACCAGGCCCCTGGTAAATTCAAAGCAGCCTAAGAAGGGGATAGAACTTTGCAGTTTGCTGAATGTAGGAGGGGTGGGGAGAGGAACACGTTAAAAAATTTGCTGAGTGTGCTCACCTCTAGGAGACCATGGGGGAACTCTCTGACTACTAGGAGTACCTCTGGGCACCTTACCTGCATGGATGGGGCAGGAGAGCAGGAAGCTCTAAGTAGATTGAGGAAAGCCTGCTCTGCCTTCCTCAAGGAGCCGGATGGGGGGAATAATATGGGTCCATGTCAGCACAAAGCCTCCAGCCTCAGGGACCCTCTCCCTGAGGATGACCTAGGCTCTCCACGAGCCATGCCTTGCAGTGAGCTTGGTTCTGTTTGGCACAACGTGCGTGTGAGCGTGTTTGCCATGCAAGCGAGATGTTGCTGACCTTCCAGAGCTGCCCTGAGGGAAGCAGCCACATTGGGCTGCCAATGAGAATGGCTTGAGCTAGACACCACTGCACCCCTTTCTGTGCCTCAGTTTCCCCACGTGCCCAGGACCTGGGAGGCAGATGCAGGGCGGTAGTGGGGACTGTCAACGTCAGGAGCTGTCCCATGGGCGTGCTGGGAGGCAGGTGAGGGAGGCCCCAGGGGAGGCCGAGGTGCAGAGCAGGGAAGGGGCACCAGGAGAGGGTGCAGGCTGGCGGGGGAGGGGCGGGCTCTGGGCGCCGACGCAGCCTTCCCAGTACCGGGCCTCCCGAGGCCGGGCCGCTCCCGCCACTCGCGCCGGCTCCCGCCCGCTCCCCGCTCGCCCCCGGCCCCGCCTCCGACTCCGCCCCGCCCCCGCCCGTCCCCTCCTCGCCCGGCCGCCGGCCCGGCCCCCTCCCCCGCCATGAAGAAGCTGTGGGTGAAGAAGCGTTTCCAGGTGAGGGCTCCGGGGGCGGGCGGCGCTGTGAGGGCGCAAGAAGGGCTGGGCGCCCGGGAGGGAGGGCGGGTCACCGCGGCCTGGCCCGGGTAGGGGGCACCGAGCGCACCCGCCGCCACCAGACCGCGGAGGGCGGCAGGTCGGGGGCGCGGGCCACATCCTGAGCGCGCAGGCCCCTCCCCGAGTTGAACGGCAGGGCCCCCTCCTGTTGTCCCCCGTCCCCGCGACCACCGGAGCGGCCCTGCGGCAGCCTTCGGCGCGCAGGCCTCCTTGCTTCTTTGCCATCTTGTTCAATCGCGCCTCTGTCCGACCCCATTCCCTTGGGCCGGCGGTCCCCAGTCCCCGACCCTGGAGCCTTCCATCTTCCGGAGCTCCTGGAAGCAACGAACAGGGATCTGCACGGAGCTCAATAAATTCCCCCAAGCTCTGCTCTGCCCTACTCTCCGCGTACCCAGGCCTCCCGCTCGCCTTCGCGATGCTGGGCTCGGGCCATTTAGGGGATCTTACCTTCGCCCCCCCTCCCCAATCACCCTTCTCTGCCTGCTTGACACCAATCCCAGGTATATGTTCTTTTTCCCCAGCAGGAATAGGTGTCCTGTGCCCTCTCTCTCCCAGTCATTCAAGCGCACCCCCTCCATCTTCTCCTCAGTCATCCTGACTACCTTGTCTCCTCTCTGTCTGGGGATGCTGTTCTGACCCATGCTGTGAGCTCTATCCAGCAGGGAGTCACAGCAATGGACCCACGACCTCCTGCCCTCTCACCTTCCTCCTTGGGTCTCCCCAGAGACACCTAGGCATTCTCTCTAGTGCAAGCTGGTTGCTCTGGGTGTCTGTGCCCCCTCCATTCCTTGCCCCTCACACACACACACTAGCCCCCAGTATAAGTCTCTGCTTGATACAGCAGGTTGGGATAGGAGTTTCAGGGAGCCAGGAGCAAGCCTCCCCCCAACAACTCATTCTGGCTTTTCTCTTTCAGAAAACCGGCCATTCCCGCCGGGCCTTTGGCCGACTTACCCATGGTGCGTGGACTGTGGGCTGCTGTAGCCCATGCCCACTCTGCCTCCTGGCCCCTGTCCCTTCATGAGGTGTCAAGATCCTGAAGATAGCCCATGAGATCTGGGACCCCCCTACTCACCTAGACACCTACCCAACAAGGGCTCCTGTGCACTACAGCCAAAAGAGGGCTTAGAAGTGGGGAGGGGCTCACTAGCACACCCCATGGGGGCCTGGGATCCTGTTCTCCATCTTTGAGGCCAAGTAAGAAGGAGCTCATTGCCATGCTCTGCCCCCCCCCAGCAAATGGCTCCTGCTTGTCATGGCACCTACAGGGAAACTGAGGCACAGAAACTGATAGACTCTGAGGAAGGTAAAAATATGCCAAGGAACCTTGGTTCCTAATGTAACCACTGGGCATTTTGAGGACCACCAGCAATGGAAGACAGGGTTCTTAAGAAGAGTGTCTGTCAACAAATGCAGACAGGCCTTCAGCTGTAAGGAGGCTGAGCCTGACCACGAGTATTAGGAAGGCCCAGGAAGGGGTATGTGTGTGGCCCATGGGAGCAAGGCACGTGCCTAGGGGATAGAACCTCTGGGACAGGATAACCAGCTCAAGCGTGTGGGCTCCCCAGTGCCAGGCACACTTCTGCCCATCCCCACAGGGCACCTCTGGGTACCAGGGACCTTCATGCCCCTCTGTCCTGCCTGCCCTCCATGCCCTACCCCACAAACACTCTGATAACTGTCTGTCCACGTCTCTCTCCTGCTGCTCCTATGGAAGCGAAGTTTTCCGCTCCTGCAGAAAGCAAAGTTACGGTAGGAAGCTGGCTCCTGCCCTTGTCCCCCACCCATCCCTTCTTCCCTGCTCAGCCCAACCTCTCCGCACCCTGCCTCAGCTGTACCCCAATGCCTTTCAGCTGGCTTGGGGTGCAGGACAGGCTGGCCCTGCGGTTGGTCAAGTACCCTGACAATACGACTCTAAGGTGACTCCTCTGAGGCACTGGAATCCAGACTTTAGAGCTGTAGAGCCTAGGATCTTGTTAATTTGGGTGCTACAGTGGGACTTTCATGCAGGAAGAGGAGGGAGTGGGGATGAGGCTCATAAGCCAGTAGGTGAGTGGGCACAGGAGGAGAACAGTTATGAGGACCCAATGGAGGCAAAGATGAGCATCCAGAGTCTCAGAGATGGAGCCAGGGAATGGGCAGGAGGGTAGGCTACCCTGAGCAGCACCCAGGGGATATCAGGAGCAAAACAGGGGAGAAGATGGGGTTCTGGCATCCTACTGTGGTAAGATACAGCTTGCCTTGGGGAAGGCAGGAGGCGACAGGGAAGAGTTGGAGGCAGAGGGAGGAGGGCCCTGCCCACACAGACCCCTTCTTCTCCAGACTCGGAGCCGGCTGAGGATGACATCAGCGATGTGCAGGAGACCCAGCGCCTGGAGCTTCGAGATGACGGGGTTTTCAGCACCCCCACAGGTGAGCTTTCTGCATGCTCCAGGAGCAGGCAGGGGGCTTCCTCTACCAGGTATCTCCACTCACTGTGCCCCTTTCTTTAGGGGGCTCTGACACCCTGGTGGGCACCTCCCTGGATACACCCCCGACCTCCGTGACAGGCACCTCGGAGGAGCAAGTGAGCTGGTGGGGCAGCGGGCAGACGGTCCTGGAGCAGGAAGCGGGCAGTGGGAGTGGCACCCGCCGTCTCCCAGGCAGCCCAAGGCAAGCACAGGCAACCGGGGCCGGGCCACGGCACCTGGGGGTGGAGCCGCTGGTGCGGGCATCAAGAGCTAATCTGGTGGGCGCAAGCTGGGGGTCAGAGGATAGCCTTTCGGTGGCCAGTGACCTGTACGGCAGCGCGTTCAGTCTGTACAGAGGACGGGCGCTCTCAATCCACGTGTAAGTAACGGCCTCACCTGGGCCTGCCCTGCCCCACTTCACTGTGCTGTCCTGCACTGCCTGTCACTGCCCCATCAGTCACCACCCATCTACCCCACCCCATCCATCTCTGCGCACTCCACACCCCCACCGCTACACTCTTCCCACGCTGCTCCCTCCTTCTGTGCCATCACCACCCACGTCCTGCTCACACCTGTCCTGGCTTACCATACCATCTCCACAGGCTTGGGGACCCCTGTCCCTTCCTCATCTCTAAGAGCTCTAGTATGTCAGGGGCCCTCTCCTGCCTCACCCATTCAGGCTCCAGTTGTCCCCAGAATCCCCCCAGCCCCCTCCGTGCCTGCTGTCTCAGCAGCTGCTGCCTTTTCATCTCTCTGCACATTCCTGTTCCCATGTGGGCCTTTTTCTGGGAGGAACAGAACCTTTCCACACAGCAGCTCCCAGGAGAGCAGGAGAGAACAGGGGAGCCAGCCAGCAACCAGGAGAGAGAAGAGAGCAAGGTGGTCAGGGGCAGCGGGGCCTGTGGGAGAGAGGGGTGGGGGCTGAGGGGAGTTGGGTCTGGGTGAGGGAAGGACTAGAGATGGGCTGGATGGAGGTGCTGGATGGAGGTGGAGGGCTTGCCGTGACAATGGCAAGAGACAAGGGGCATCTCCTGGGAAATACCTGGGGGTGGGGTCCAAGGTTGTCCTGATAGGGGGTGGTGAGGACTGGAGGTGTTGGAGTGAGGCCCTGGAGCCATTTTTGGATATTTGGGGGTTGGCAGATACAGGAGGAAGTGTTAGAGCAGAAGAGGGGAGTGGCTGATGGGAGAGATAATAGGGGCATTTGGGGAGCTAAGGGGGGGTTGATGTGTGATGGGTATGGGTATGGGGGAGGTAACATCACCGAGGAGAAAGAAAGGGCCTGGTGGGAAGGCTGTTTTGAGGGTTGTTAGAGTGGTCAGTGGTGGGCAGGGGAGATGTCTGGGTTGAGTGGGACTCCCTTGGCTTATTTCATTGGCATTAGCAGGTTTCCTGTGCCCTAAACTCCCCTCTCCTTCTCTGCCTTTCTTCCCCAGGCCCTAGCTGGAGCCTGGAGTTGCTATGGCAACTTAGGAGGAACCTATTTCCTAAGTGATGTCTGTGGTAGAGTCTGGCCTGGAGCTCTTGAAGCTGCCAGCAAGAGGCCTCTTCTGATGTCCCCAATTTCTCTGTAGGCCTGGCCCAGTTCACAGAGGCCATTCCTCTGGGAGTCTGTTGTTGGCCACCCCCCCCCCAAACTCTGCCTCCCTGCAGGGGACTGGCCCAGGCTTTTCTCCCTTGCCAGGACCCTAAGAATTGCCTCTTCCCTTCTGCCAGCCAGAGGTGGATCTGCAGTGTGGCTGACCCGGGTAGGATAAAACATCCTTATGCTCAGGCACCCCCTAGAACTTCTGCAACTGCCCAGTTGTACTTTGCTGTTTCCTCCCTCTGTGTCCCCAGAAACCCAGACAATTGAAAGAGAACAAGGGTTCAGAAGTCAGATTACCTGGGTTTCAATCCTAGTACCAACCACCCATCTCCTAGTTTTGGCACTTAGTTAAGTGCCTTCAAAGGGGACTCTTAACCTCTTTCTGGCCTCAGTTTCTTCTTGTGGAAATGAGGATAATATCAGTTCTTATCTCTGGGGACTGCTGAGCGGATTAAATGACTCAATGCATCTGAAGCACTTAGCCTATGCCTGGCACACAGGAAATATTCATTGAGCCGTTCTGCATTTTTAAGTTATCTCTAATGTGTGGGACACAATAGCCCTCAGTTTCTTTTTCTTGCCAATCTTTATGTTTGATGTGCCTCCCCCAGGGGCCTCAATGAGAGAAATGGAGGCCTAGCTCTCTGGCTTCTAAGCTCTATTAGGTGAGGGTGTACTCAGGGCTGACAGGCTCCTTCCCTCCTCCTCATCTCCCACACCCCCTGTTCAAGCCCACTTGGTAGTTATTTCTGAGCTGAGTTATTTCTGAACATATGCCTTGGAGGGGACTTATGTGCTCTCAGAATTTCTAAGGACTCAAAGATACCTTTTTTAGGGGCAGGACAAAGACAGAGGCAGACTGAGCAGAGGGTATGGGAGCCTGATTATCCCATTCCCAGGTACCCTGATTCCCACCTGCTGTGCCTTACCAGCTCTGGCAGGGGTGAAGGGATGGATTCAGCTTTGCCTAGGAGCTAGGTCATCTCAGGGATATGGTACTGCTTCCTGAAGACTTGCTGCTGGGCCAGGAGGCAGTTGGTATCTTCAGGGGGCCATTATGAAGGGGATGTGCCCTACTGAGGTTAGGTAGGGCTGTGGGGGCCAGCTGGGGCAGGAATGGGTGGCAGGCTGCCTTCTTGAGAGGGTCCCTTCCCATTCAGCCCTCCTATCTTCCCTCACTTCATTTTGACTCCTAAGCTTCATTCTTTTCTTTCCCTCATGCTCACTTCTGTTCCTGCTGTTTCCCAGCTTCTGGGGCTGGGGGGAGGTGCTGGCCACAACCCCTGGGGCTGAGTCTGTACCTGGACCCAGTCACTAACCTGGGTTTCTGGTGCATGAGCCACTGGCCTCTCCCCAGCACCTGCACTGGCTGTGTCCTCCTGGGGGTGGGGGGCAGGAGTTTGGCCCATGTCACCCCCAAGCCTGCCCAGCATGCCCCACTGCCCAATCCCTCTCACAAACTGAAGATCTAGGAGGGGAGGCCCTGAATCTTCTACCCGTCTTGGTCTTGCTTCTACAGCAGCGTCCCTCAAAGTGGATTACGCAGGGAAGAGCCTGACCTTCAGCCTCAGCTGGCCAGTGAAGCCCCTCGTCCTCGCCCGTCCCTTCCACCTCCATCCAAGTCCGCATTGCTCCCCCCACCCTCCCCTCGGGTAGGTAGGCGGGCTTCTCCGGGACCCTGTGCCCAGCCCCCGGCCACCCCCACATCGCCCAACCGGCGCACCCAGGAGCTCGCGCTACCGGAGGACGCCACAGCAGAAGAAAAGCGAGGGAAAAAGTCCAAATCATTGGGGCCCTCGCTTGCGGGCACGGTGGAGTCCCGGCCCCAGACTCCATTGAGCGAGGCCTCTGGCCGCCAGTCTGCGCTCGGCCGCTCACCAAGGCTGGTACGCGCCGGCTCTCGCATCCTGGATAAGCTGCAGTTTTTCGAGGAGCGACGGCGCAGCCTGGAGCGCAGCGACTCACCGCCAGCACCCTTGAGGCCCTGGGTGCCCCTGCGGAAGGCCCGGTCCCTGGAGCAGCCCAAGTCCGAGAGCGACGCGTGGGGCACGCCCGGGGCATCGCAGGAGGAGCTGCGGACCCCGCGGGGCAGTGTGGCCGAGCGCCGCCTCCTGTTCCAGCAAAAGGCAGCCTCCTTGGACGAGCGCACACGACAGCGCAGCCCGGCCTCAGACCTCGAACTGCGCTTCGCCCAAGAGCTGGGTCGCATCCGCCGCACCGCGTCTCGGGAGGAGCTGGTGCGCTCACACGAGTCTTTGCGCGCCACGCTGCAGCGTGCCCCATCCCCGCGTGAGCCCGGCGAACCCCCGCTCTTCTCCCGGCCCTCCACCCCCAAGACTTCACGGGCCGACAGCCCTGCCGCCGCCCAGTCACCCCCTTCAAGCATCCCAAGCAGGTCAGGGGACGAGCCTGGGAGGCCCCGGAGCCGTGGGCCGGTGAGCAGGACGGAGCCCGGGGAAGGCCCACAGCAAGAGGTTAGGCGGCGGGACCAGTTCCCACTGACCAGGGGCAGGGCCATCCAGGAGTGCAGGAGCCCGGTGCCGCCCCCTACCGCTGATCCTCCGGAGGCTAGGACAAAAGGACCTTCAGGTCGGAAGCGGGAGCCCCCGGCACAGGCTGTGCGCTTCCTTCCCTGGGCCACGCCAGGCCTGGAGGGAGCTGCTGTGCCCCAAATCTTGGAGAAGAACAGGGCGGGGCCTGAAGCTGAGAAGAGGCAGCGCAGAGGGCCTGAGGAGGATGGACCCTGGGGGCCCTGGGACCGCAGAGGGGCCCGCAGACAGGGCAAAGGTCGCCGTGTCCGGCCTACTTCTCCTGAGCTTGGTAAGGCAGCCCAGAGGGCTGAGAATGTGGCCTGAACCAGGAGATAGGAACTTTGGGGACTTTCAGACTGCTTCTAGGAGCAAGAGTCTGCCTTGGGGCTGCTAGGCTGCCTGTAAGAGTGCATGTGCTTGACGCTGACACAGGCTCAGGTCAGAGTGGAGGATCTGGAAGGCCCTTGTGTCAAAACCTGCCACTGATGAGATGGAGTGTGAATGTGTTTGAATGGAGGCCTACTGGAGCTAGGGTGTGAGCAAGACCGGTGCCCAGATGCCTGCTACAGGTCCCCTAAGAGCCAATGATCCTGCTGTCACAGATCATCAGTGGGAGGAGGTACTGGTGGGAACCTTAGTATCCTACCCCCATCCCACTTTGGGGAAGAGCCCACGCTGCCCTTCCCTTCCTGGCACCATCATCCCCTGGCCCAAATCTGTGCCCCTGGAGCCTGGCCCAGCCTCCCCTTTTTGCCTTCTCCTTGCCCTCATCCTGCATCTCTGAGATGACTTAGCTCCCTATGTGTCCCCAGCCTTCTCAGAGGTGATAAGCAACATCATGGATCAGAGAATGCTGCTGCCCCAATCCCACACTTCCTGAACAGCAACTTGGGCCCCAGTCCTGAAGAGTCAGAGGAAGCCATCCTTGAATAGCTTCCACTCTCTGCCCACTGTGCCTGGGAGACCCTGCCAGTATCTCATTGCACTTACTACCTGGTAGTTTTCTACATCAAAATTATTTTTCATTAAAGTACTACCATCCTAAAGCCTTTGGAGATGATTAGGCTCCCATCTGTCATCCCACTAATCACCATTACTGTATATCCACCATGTCTCAGATGTTTGTGTCACTAAGCCCAGAAGGATACTATCTCATTTCACCCTGTGTGCCAGTTCTGGAAAGTATTGGGTGTTATCCCTCCATCTTCCAGATAACACAGCCAAGGCTCTAAAAGCTTATCTCATTTGCCCCATGTGATGTGTAGCTAGAAATCAGCAGAACTGGGATCCTCACTGCCCTCTTGGCTGTCTGCATTATCCTTTATCTAGTTTATTTTTTTAAATTTATTTATTTATTACAGTATCTTGCTACACATCACAGATTCTTATTTTGCGGGGAGGGGGGGTCAGCTCAGCCCGCCCTGGGGGGAGGGGCTGGCATGGCATGTGGTGCTGGGGATTGAACCGTGGTCCCTGAGAGCTTGCCTAAGCAGGCACTTTAGACCGCTGAGCTATCTTGCCAGCCCCTTTATCTAGTTTAGAGATGGTTAGGGTTGGAAAATACCCAAAGAGAATCAGGACAGTGGGGTGTTATTATCTCCTTGTATGAGCTCCCTATAAGCAGAGATCACATCTCATTTCCTGTCACCTCCTGGATACCCATCAATGCTTTGTATGCAGTAAGTTCAGTGTTACTGTCTGGTGCAGGGACACAATCAAGGCTGGTCTTTGCAGCCCTCTCCTGCGGCTCCTCCTTTGGATTCTGCTGACCTCACCAGTTTGGCAATTCCCCACCTGTTGCCCTTTACAGCTAGTGTTAACACGTCTTGGTTACTCTTTGCTTATTGTTTATTTGAAACTTACATAGACTTGTGACCCTCCAAGTGCTTTGCATAGAGCCTGCGGTGGTGCCACAAATGATGACTGCTTCATGCAAAGACACCCACAGCATCCCCTCCCTTCCAGAAACCATCAGTAATTGTGGATGAAGTGGGGTCTTCACTGCCCTGTCTGGGTTGAGAATCTTCCTTTTGGTTTTCTCTTTCTTGCCTCAGGGCATGCAGGAAAGATTGTTTGCTCCCCAAGAGGCCATCTCTGGGGCTTGGCTTTCTAGGATATGGGGTTGTCAGCACCACCCCTAGTCATCCCCATGGGGATGGAGTCCCCTAACTGTCACTCCTGTGTCTGGCAGAGTCCTCAGATGATTCCTATGTGTCCGCTGGAGAAGAGCCCCTGGAAGCCCCAGTGTTTGAGATTCCCCTGCAGAACATGGTGGCGGCACCAGGGGCAGATGTGCTGCTTAAGTGCATCATCACTGCCAATCCCCAACCTGAAGGTGAGCAGCAGGGCAGGAGCTGGGAGGGGCTGAGGTGGAGGCATGTGGGTCAAGGACGGTCCCTAGAGTCCTTCAAGGGAGGATGAGCTGAGTGGGAGGGGAGTCTTCCACTTCCTGGGGCCTGCCTTGACTTCCTACGTGTAGGTGGATTGCCCAGGACTCTGCCCCCACCTCCCAGAGGGGAGAGCACATTTCTCAGCATTTCCTGGAGTGTGGGGAGGGTGGCTTGAGCTCCTTGGGAGGCCTGGGTGAGAGGCCAACAAACCCCTGTGGACCACAGTGACTGGTTCTTGCCCCTTCCCCACAGTGTCCTGGCACAAGGATGGGTCAGTGCTTCGCAGCGAGGGCCGACTTCTCCTCCGTGCTGAGGGCGAGCGGCACACCCTGCTGCTCAGGGAGGCCCAGGCAGCGGATGCTGGAAGCTATATGGCCACCGCCACCAATGAGCTGGGCCAGGCCAGCTGCACTGCCTCACTGGCTGTGAGACCTGGTAGGGAGCCCGTCAAGCCCAGGGCTGGGTGGGGGTGAGCTGTGACCCTTCCCTGGTTCTGAGGCCACATCCCAGGGACCCTTCCCACTTGCAGCTGAGAGCTTGGTTTCTCAGACAGCATGCACAACCCTTTTTCGTGTGTCACTCCCCACTGGAGAAAGAATTTTTAGTGGCCCTATCCTTAGGGCAGGCCACATTCCCAAGGCACACACTGGGCTGGCCATTTCACAGTCAGTGAAATTTGTCTTTTAGACAGCCTCCAAATGCCATCTTCCTATAGCAATTCCCTGAACTGGATCTGTGGGGAAGCAAATTATCTTTGAGTCTCTGAGAAAAAGAAGCTGTCAGCTCAAGGGGCTGGAGAGGCACCAGGAGCCTTTTGAAAGCATTTTCTTCCTAGGACAGGCCAGCCCCAATAAAAAAGAGTCTTTCAGTGCCACTTCATTCCTCCTCTGGAACCCCAAGCCCCTGAGGAGGTACAGCTGAGAGCACCTTCTGGAGATGGTGGTGCTGAGGCTGTCTTGTTTTCTATTTTTGTGAAGCCTCACTTGGTGTCGGACAGCTTCCTTTGGGTTGCAGCCCAGTTTCTGTCTGACTCAGGCAGGGCTGGACTGCTGTCAGTGTGCATGGCTCATTCTGCTCATTCAGGTGGCCCTCCTGGCCCTGGGTAATGTGGCAGGGACAGGAAGATGGATAGAGGGCATCATAGAAGGAAAAGTCATGAACTCAAATCTCAAGATTAGCAAGGTGTCCAGGCCTAGCTTGAGGACAGCACAGGACAGAGACGTCCAGTGTGAGAACAGCTGAGCATCAGTCAATGTTCTGGGAGGTCTCAGGGAGGCTGGGATTTGGACTGCAAGGGGAGGGGCAAAATGTGCCAGGAAGGGGGATGGCACACACTGTTCTGTGCCGGTCTTGCTGCAAGAGACAGGATGCCAGAGGCTGTGTGTGTGGACCCAGGGCCTGAGTACCATCACCATGCAAAGATGATGTGCTGGGGTCTGATCTCAGCCTCTGGGCTACATTAGCTCCTCCAGTTGTACCACAGAGCTTTGAGAAGCTGCAGCTCTTCCTCTTCCTTTGCTGCCTCATCCCTCCCAGGAGCCACGCTTGAGCCTTTTTCCTTCTCACCCCTCCAGCATCACTGAATCATGCTAGCCCCCATGCTTCTGTCCTTCTGTCACCCATCTCTGGGATCTGGCCTCCGACTCAGCTCCCAGCCCCCCTCAGTAGTCAAGGTCTGGCTTCAGGACACCAGTCAGTTCCTGGCTTGGGCTGGGATTTGGTGAGATGGGGGTAAAGGGTGTCCCAATACTGGCTCAGGGCCATTTGGGAGCCTTTTAAGGTAGGGAAGGCAGATTGGGGCACGGCAGCTGTCAGCACTTGACTGGGAGTTCTGTTTGCCACATTGAACCTCTCTGAGCTTCAGTTTCCTCATTTGTAAACCAGAGATAATTACACCATCCTCACAGATGAAAGTGAATGTGCAAATGAGCTTTATGAACTGTAAAGCTGTAGACAAATGTTAGTTGTTAGCATTCAGGGGTGATGTTGTACACATGGGCTCAGCTTTCCAAGAGGACAGGGGAAGTGCCTTCCCTTTCCCTGTTCCTTTCTTCAGACTGTGCTGTGAGGACTTCATCTCTCCTTTTTCAGAGCTCATTGTTTTCTAGCTCTGCATCCTTAGGTTTCCCAGCATCACTGTGCTTCTTTTGCCCTGGAGAGCCAGAAAGCCTTCATCACATTATTTGATTGCATCAGGCATTGCAGCCGCCCCTGTAAGTCATGCTGGCTCCAGGGCCCCAGGACCCAAGAGGCTGGCACACAGGTCCAGACTCAGTGCTGGTTGTCGTGGAGCAATCTGACTTTCTTACCCTACAAGGCACTGTTTGGTCCAGAGTGGTTGGATGGTGGCCAGTGGACCCAGAGAGCTGCTGGAAGGGGCGGAACCAGGGTAGCACAGACTTTGGCAAAGGAGGGGGTTCCAGGCTGAGAGTCTGTAGGGAGTAAAGAGTGGAAACAGGGAGGATGCCCAGGAGTGTGGCTGCAGGGGCCTATGGTTCAGGTGAAGGGAGGGAAAGCCAGTGTCCTGTGGCAAGAGGCCTGCACAGAGCTATCCCGCTCTCTCTCTCTCACTGGCTCTCCATCCCCATGCCTAGTGCCATGGAAACCAGGGCTGACTGCCCAGTGTGTTCCTGGGATGCCCACCCCAACAGGACTGCTTTTGTTACTGGTTGGGTACCATGGTAACAGGATATGGGTAACTACAGAATGCAGTCCCTAGTTTGGGGGGCCAGGTGTTCCTTGGCCCCAGCAGCCACCCCTAGCCCTAGATCCTTCCTCCCCCCAGTAACTCTTTCAAAGGGGCAGAGGCATGGATTGGAACCCCTAGCTTGGGCCTGTGAAAAGTGTGCTTAACCCGAGTGGAGCCTTTTTCTTGGCTAGTGCAGTGCGATGCCTATGCCAAATGTATCACGTCGGCATCTATTGAATTCGCACCTGTGGCCAGTGTTCTATCTCTGAACAGTTTCTTCTGTTTTTAGAGTGCCATGTAATTTTCCCAAACCCTTTCACATCACTTTCTTTGACTTACATAACACTGCAGGTGACAGGTGGTGACATTCCCATTTTACGGCTGGGAAGGCTAACGTGTGACGTGTACTATGACAGAGCTAGTACCCCTTTATTGAGCATCTGTGTCTGCCTGGGAATGTTACAAGCAATAAATGATTTAGGGTGGTGGAAATAACTCCCCAGAGAAACAATGACATTTATTATGAGTCCTGGGTAAAAATAACCCAGCTACTTAGCATTAGTAGCGTACTTTCTATGTACCAGACCCTGTGTTGACTGGGTAATCATATAGCCCAGCCCTGTGAGATAGATTCTATCATTGTGTCTCATTCCAGATGAGGAACCTAAGGCTGGGACTGGGAAACGGTAGCACATTGCTGGAGGGCAGGGCTGATCAGTAGGCCTTGCCATGAGAAGGGAAGTATTCTGTGTCTGTGTTGTCCAGTGTTAGCTGCCACAAGCCACATGTAGCCTTTGAGCACTTTAAATATGGCCAGCATGACTAAGGAGCCAAGTATTTCATTTAATTTCATTTTAATTGCTGTGCATTTTAATAGTGTCTACAGCAAGTGCCCTGCCCTGTTGGATACCGAACTCTAGAAACGTGGCACCACTTGGAGGCTGGAGTCATCCCCTGAAGAGCCACCTCCGGCTCTCCCAGAGAGGCCCTTCTAAGCACTGCGCTGTGCTGTCCCCTTTCGGCTACTCTGAGGGGGGTCGGGTTCAAGACGCATTTATGCTCCTGAGCCCCTGGGGAGGAGTTTTCCAGGCTCTTTGTGGGTGGAGCAGAATGAAGGACAGACTGCTTTCTCTTTTGACTCTCTGTCTCTACGGTGGCCATGGTTCATTTCTTCCCCCAACTTCCTGGCATGAGCACAGTTTGCTCACTTCCACAGAGAGCTCCTCGGGGGGCCTCCAGATGTTTCCAGGGGGAGCATAATGTGGAGACCCCCTCCTGCTGCCTTGGCTGTCCTCTCAAGCTCAGGTCTCACGTGCTTGAGTCTGGCATTCTAGTATTCTCCACCCAAGACCCTCACCTTCAGCTGGCTCTGGTCTTGTTGTCTGCAAAGTGAGGGCCATCTTGAGTCATGAGCTAAATACTTGGTAAGAACTGTATGACTCTGGCTTAGAGGGAGTCAGCCACAGACATTTGGGCTGAGGGTTATGGTTCTTCAAGGCTTGTTCTGTTCCCACTCATAGGATCAACCCTATCACAAAAGAGGTTATTTATTTAGGATCATGACTCCAAAAGTAAAGGAAGAAAATCATGCCACCTACCCCTGCCCCTCTCTTCTGCTCTGGGTTCCAGGCACAGTTGCAGGTTCTCTCTGGCAGTGGCAGAAAACACTGGAATGCCACAAGGCCTCTGTTGTCCATCCTTGTGGGGGTCTAGGGAACCCTGGGGTCTAGGGCTTCCCAGGGATGTTAGCTGGAGTGGAACTTCTCACTCACAGCCTATCACACGAATGGGAACCAAATATACTGTGGGTGCCAACACATACCTGGATCAGCCTGGTGTGCTCACATGTGGGACCCTTGCCTGGCTAGTCCGGGCTGACCATGGAAAATTCTTTCTGATGCTCTGTACAGTTGAACCCTGAGCCATTCTCAGCACAGTCCGTTTTCTCCATGTCCTGGGAAAACAGTCTTATCAGCATCCTGCAGAAATCCTCACGCCCTTGTGACCTGTGCCCTCTTTTCTCCTCCCTCTTCCCTACTGGGATCACTGTGCTAGCCATTTCCCCCTATTCTCCTCTTCTCTCAGAATCCCAGGGAGCCACCCTTGGCATTTGTGGTAGAAGCCACACACCTTTTGCTGTTCTCTGTCCCCTGGATCCATGGGGCTGGCAGAATCCTGAAGATGCCCCTAAAGTGGCCAGAGCAGTGAGAGGCATCTGCTGTCACATTGCGATGCCTGCTTCTTTCTTCTTTGCTGGGATCTGCACCACCTACTGGGATCTGTTCACCTATAAACCTCCCTGCACCTGTGTTTTTTTATTTCTGAACATGTTTGGAAAAGTTTTTCTTTTTCTTTCTTCCTTTCTTCTTCTTTTTTTTTTTTTTTTTTTTTGCCTGTTTACAGCCTCCCAAGAGCTGGGATTACAGGTGAACGCCACCATGCCCAGTCTCAATTGCTATCTCAGCATGCCTTGGGGGCAGGGCTGGCATATCAGGCTGGGGGTATCAAATCCCTCAGCCCCTGCACCTGCTTGCAGGTGCTTTAATCTGCTGAGCTATTTGGCAGGTTCTGGGAAGGTTCTTCTGCCTGGACTGCTTTTCTTTCTTCCTCTCTTCCCTGTGCCTCATTCAGACTCTAGTTCTGTTACCACCTCTTCTCTCAGTTCCCTCCTTTCCTTGAGCTAAAGCTTGTCTGCAGCCCTCTGCTTTCCCATGACCATCTTATCTGCTCCTCTTGTACCACCTTGTCACTCATACCTATTTGCTCCTCAAGTCGCCTGTATGTCTGGCTTGTCTTCTCTACCAGCCAAAGGCCCCTGAGGACATGTCTGCCTTTTTCACTCCTCAGCCTCTCCCCTTCACCACGGGGGCCCTCATGGGCCATGGACACTGTGTGTACCATAATGAGTGGGCAGGAGGCAGTAGTGGGGTCTGGGAGCTCAAAGCTCTGGGAGCAACCTGAGGGGCACACAGTCTGGGTGGGACACCCAGCTGCAATGGGTGATGAGCGCGCCCAAGAGGAGAGCGTGGAATGACAGAAGGGACCATGGAGGCTGCTCTTCAAAGTGTGGTCCTCTAAAGAGGAACCTCAGCATCTCCTTGGAGTGAGATAGAAGTCCAAGCTATCAGCCCCAGCACAAGCCTACAATATTTCCAAATCTGGGGTGGGTCCTGGCAATCTGTGGGCTATGGATAGCCTTCCAGGGGACTCCAGTACACAGTAAAGTTTGAAAACCACTGCCAGGGAGTTAGAGACCTGGCTCAAGATGAGAGGCCTGTTGGTGCATTTCAGAAACATATGGACTGTGGAGTCAGACCTCCTTAGTCCAAAGCTTCGCCCTGAAGTAGAACGGTCGGTCAAGTGCATAGGACTCGATGAAACCATCTCTTGGGGTTGTCCTCCTTGAGAATTGGCAGTGGTCCCCATTCTTTCATGTGCATAAGAATCACCTGGGTGCTTTTGAAAATTTCAGAAGGTCTAGTTCTACAGGCCAGGTAAGGCTCAGGAGTCTGTACGTCAAAGAAGTTTCCAGCTAGTCCTTCCATGGGTGGTTCAAGGATTATTCTGATTGTCTGGCTATAAAGGGCTTTGTGTGATGCCTCTCATCTACTAGGTCCTGGCAGGTAGCTCAGCTGTCTATGATGAGAACGTGGCAGGGAACATTGGAGACGGTTGAGACTTTGAGACCAGTTGGATGTGCTTAGCTCCCTAATGCCTGTACATTCTTTAAACAGGTTTGATCAGGAGCAATGTTGACTGGGCAGATAGGGGGATGGAAGGGCAAGTGGGAAGGGGTAGCTCTCCCATTGTGTAGGTCTGGGAGTACATGCTCCCTGCTTCCTGGATGCTGTGCCTGTTTCTCCTATAGTGTGAGCCAGGTTTGTGGGTGGAACAGGGCAGAAATGTTAGGGACTGTTTTTTTTAATTTAATTTAATTTTACTTAATGTATTTGGTACAGGGTCTCACTATGCATCTTAGACTCAGTGTGTTCAGCATCCTCAGCGCTGGGATTACAAGTGTGAACCACTATATCATCTCTGGCTCAGTGCAGCCAGCAAGGGGGGGGGGGGCATGTGGTGCTGCGGATTGAACCTTGGTCCCTGCACTTGCCTAAGCAGGTGCTAAGTCAGCTGAGCTATCTCGTTGGCCCTGGGACTGGCTATTGAAATGTATTTTTTTTTGTTTTGTTTGGCAAAGCCAGGGATTGAACTGAGGCCCTTGTGCTTGCCAGGCAAGCGCTTATTCTACTGAGCCATCTCCCTTAAATGAGCCCCCCTTAAAATGGCTTTGACAGTGGGACATTGATGAGTGGGGATGCCAGAGTCTGGTGGAGCCCTGGGCTCCTTGATCAATCTCCTTTCCACACAGCTCAGGAGTTTTATCTCAAAGAAGTGTGATTCTGCCATTGTGAAGCCTGGGTCTCCCGCCTGACTACGCTGACAGTTCTTCTCCCAGGGGCTGGGCTGCTGGTGACCAGAGGATTCTGGGGTGCTATTCCCCTAGCCACCACCAGTAGTCTCTGAGGCCCCTTGCAAAACTGGCCAGCCCTGGACTCCAGAGCCACCTCAGCACTGTCTAGCTTGGAGGTGACCCTAGAGTAGGTGTCCCTGCTCAATGGGGACAATCTGAAGTTGGTTGGGGACCAAACCTTCAACACCAAGTGCTCTAACCCCCTCCCCAACCTAACCTCAAGACAGCCAGCCCAAATGGAGGGCCCCTCCTTTGCTTGGCCCCAGCCACTCCTTCCTGGGCAGTGCTGGGAAACACAGGTCATAGCTTGAGAATGTGGCCCTGGGCGGGGTAAGGGGGTAGGAGGAAGGAGAAGGACATGTGACCCCCGCTTAACTACCCCTTCCTTAGCCTAGATGCAAGTGGGTGCCAGTTAATAAGGGCTGTTGGGGGGTAAGGGAAGCAGCCCCTGGGTTCCTTTATCTTTGGCCATGGTAGGGCTGATGGGTAAAAGGCAGATTGCCAGTAGGTGCCTCACAGAGCCAGGTTAACATAGGCTTATGTCCTCAGCTGGCTGCTGGGTCAGACCTGCTATGGCAAGCATCAGTTGGCAGAGGCGGGGCTCTAGGCCCCCATAGGTTGAGAGGGTATCTCCAGAAGGAGGATGAAGGTCCTGCTAGGTCTGGTTTGCATGGGCTGATACAGCAGGCTGTGGTCTGGCTTCATAGTGTTTGAGACTGTTTGGTACCATCCCAGGTTAGGATCTTGGTGGTTTGGTCTGGACAAGGTGCAGGTTGGGCCATTTGCCACTGGTACCGCCTTTGATGGTCTGCCTGATGAGTCAGGCAAGAGTCTGAGATCTTACAGAGCAGGGCCAGCCCACTCCTATTTTCCTCAAAGGGCCAGAGGACCTGGAATTAGGGGTCTGAAGAGAGGTTCTGCTCTAGACAGTGTCAGAACTGTAAGGAGAAGGGCAGGCTGCTGCTTGGGAAGAGCTAAATTCAGCTGGGCTGAGCCCTGCCCCTCCCTCACTCCCCCTTGGCTCCTGCTGGCTGCCTGTGGTCGCAGCAGGCACCACCTTCCCAGCCAGCCGCCTGCCCGCCTGCTTGCCTGCCTGCCTGCCTGCCTGCCTGCCTGCCCGCCCGCCTGCTACCCAGCCTCTTGCTGGCCACCCCCACCTTGCCCTCCCCCTCAGGAGCTCCTTCCCCTCCCCCAGGGCCAGCTCACTGGGTCAGCAAGTGAGTGGGACTGGGCAGGCTGGGATTGTGCTCCCAAGGGAGTCAAGGCAGGGTGGGTAGTGGACAGGCAGCAGGAGGGCCCAGTGCCAAGTCAGAGCCTTCAGGAAGGTGCAGGCTCGGGTCTGTGTGCAGAGTCTCGGGGTGAGTTGGGGTGCAGCCCTTCTGGGGGCTTTGGGTGGGGGAACCAGGAGGAGGGGCCAGGGGGCTGTGGCAGATTCATGTCTGTATTTGGCAGTCGGATAGGAGCCAGCTCTGTAAGGCTGGGCCCCTGGCCAGTTGCAGGGGAGGGCGTCAGGGCCCTGGGGACTGCCCTCCCCCAAGGCAGACTCTGGTGCCCCCCTCTTCTTCTCCAGGCTGCCCTTTTCTGTGGGTGACTTCAGCTCTACTTTTCTATTCCTGAGGGTTTCGGGGCCATGCTATAGGGCTGGGGTCAACAGGTGCCCCTGGGGTGTCTATGGCAGGAAGCTGAGAAGGGAGAGGGGGCAGGGCAGGCTGGATGGTGCTGCCTCATTGGCCCTGGATCAAGGTCAGGATGGGGCTCCTCTGAGATGTGTGTTCCTGCCTACCAGATGCAGCTTGCCTGAAAAATGGGTGTCTGCGCTCTGCCACTGTGGGGTCAGAGATGAGCACCACCTGCTTTTGGAGTCAGCAGTTGGCAGTCTGGTCCTCCAGTCCATGCCAGGAATGTGGGTGCCCTGATTCAGTGGAATTCCAGGTCTCCCTTAAACCCCTTTGCTGGCCAAGCCCTTTGCATTGGGCCCTTCGGGGTGATAGTGCCTCCCAGGAGGATCAGCAGGGTGACTGTTGGCAAAGGTTGTGGCAGATGAGAAATCAGAGGCTGGGGAGAGGAAGTGCCTGGGCAAGGTCACACAGCGAATGAGCAAGCAGAGCCTCGGGGGTGAAGTCAGGCCAGGCCTGTAGGCACCACCTTTGCTCACTCTGGGCTCTCGGGGACATCCCAGCTTGCTCTCCTAGTCTCTCCACACAACCCCTTCCTCCCCTGGCATCCTCTCTGTCTCTCCTCCAGGTGGGTCCACATCCCCTTTCAGCAGTCCCATCACCTCTGACGAGGAGTACCTGAGCCCCCCAGAGGAGTTCCCAGAACCTGGGGAGACCTGGTCCCGAACTCCCACCATGAAGCTCAGCCCCAGCCAGAACCACCATTCTTCCGACACTGGCTCCAAGGCACCCCCTACCTTTAAGGTCAGACCTCTAGGCTGGTACCCAGACCTCCACAGGCCCCTATTCCTTTATGTGCTCCCTTATTCTTGGGGCCATGCTTAGGCTCCAGTAAGACCTGGAACTTTGTCCCATTAACCCTTCTTATCCAGAGCCAACCTCAGTAGTTCCATGTGGGAGAGATCTTTGTTCCAATCCCCCAATCCTAGGAGGCAGTGCTGTACCCTGACTGTCACCCCTGATGCTTTGGGGTCCCCCTCCCTCAGGTCTCACTTATGGACCAGTCAGTGAGAGAAGGTCAAGATGTCATCATGAGCATTCGTGTGCAAGGGGAGCCCAAGCCTGTGGTCTCCTGGTGAGTAGCAGCCACTTTCACCCCACTACAAGCACCCCCAGTCCAGCCTGGGCCCATGAGCTGGCTTTGCTGGAATCAAGGGGGTCCCATCCCAGGTACCACCCCCTGTACACTCCTTGGCCTGGTGCTCAGGGCCAATTTGGGGCCTTTCTGGGGAGAGGTTGACGGTAAATGTTCTCATGTCCACATACTTGGGATGAGTGGCCGGGATCACCTGACCCTAGTGGCCCCCACAGTTGATGGCAGGTGACTTCGGAGGCCCTCTCTGGGCCCAGTACTGTGTTGGGCCTGATCATCACAATTTATTTCTGAGCTCCTAGAAGCCCAGAGTTAAATGTGGGTCTCAGCTGTGGTGCCTTGCTCATCCTGGGGCCCTGGAACATTGACTACTCAGTGTGTTTTGCTGTTGGTTTGTGTTCCATTGTTCATTTTTAATTGATTGTCTGGTTTCCACTGTGTTTTTTTCAATGCTGTAAGTTCTTTCATATCCCTTTTAGGAACCAGAAAAGCTATCTTTCCATTGGAGATAAATAACAATAAGACAGGGAAAATTAAGAACAGTTCAGAGCTAAATAGCAAAGCTTCACTCCAAATGCAGTGGTTATACGCAGAGAGATCCAGATGAGCTGCTGTGCTGGGAAGTTCTAGGTGGGGCACGGAGGTGGAGTCAGGGTGGAGATCTCTCCCTGCAGGCCTTGGGTGCCCCAGTTAGCGGGGCAGGTTTGGGGAGGATGAGAGACCTGTGTGGCTCTGTAGCACCGCTCTGCTGTGCCTATGGGTTGGGCTCCAGCGCTCTGGGCTGAGTTCTTGTCTTCCACCAGGCTGAGAAACCGCCAGCCCGTGCGTCCAGACCAGCGGCGCTTTGCGGAGGAGGCAGAGGGTGGATTGTGCCGGCTGCGGATCCTGGCAGCAGAACGTGGCGATGCGGGCTTCTACACCTGCAAAGCGGTCAATGAGTATGGCGCTCGGCAGTGTGAGGCACGTCTGGAGGTCCGAGGTGAGAGCCTCACGCCCTCACGGCCCCCACCTAGCCCCATGCCCATTTATCCACAGCTCTCACACAGCCTTTGTCGCAGGATGCCACACTCTTAAGGGCTGAGCCATCCCCTAGTCCAGCCACTCATGTTAGAGTTGAGTAAACTGAGGTCCAGAGAGAGGAAACAACTTGCCCAGAGTTACAGAGCAAATTGTTCCACACTCAGCTTACTACACAGCACTGCCTTCCCCTGTGTCGTCACCCATCCCCTGACCCTGCTCTACACGTCCACTATCCCCGCTTCACACTGTCCTCGGCCTTTGTCACCAAGCTGTGCCCAGCCTGCGCTCATACCCACTCTCCACTCTCCTCTTGCGCCCTTTCCCTCCCTACCCTCTGCTGGGCAGCAGCACTTGTGGTGGGGGGCAGCTGGGAGTGTCGGACCCGTTCGGAGGGACCTTTGGGGTGAGTGGGGTATGAAGAGCTGTAGGGACCCAGGGGTCCCAGTGTAAGCACGTCCCTGAAGTGTGGAGAGAGCTGAGCCCTGGGACTGGGGACGTAACACAGGGTCCTGAGAGGAGCAGGGTCCTGACATCCAGGCTGCTGTCTGTCCTCTCAGCTGCCTGCTGCCACCCTCCCACCTCCCCTTCCCTGTGATGGCTCAGAACCAGGGGCCTCTCCTCAGCACCTCAGTTTGCCTCCGCTCCCTGTGTCTCGCGAGGCATAGTCCCTCCATCTGGCAGAGGCCAGCTCTAGGGACACCCTGAGACACCGTCAGCACTTGCGGTTGTGATCCCTCTTCAGGTCTTCTCACCTGCATCACCTACCAGGTGCCACTCATTCCTGTGGTTGCCACTTCTCTGGTCCTTCTGTAGTCCTTCAGTCCCCATCCCTGGCCTGCTCCTCCTCCTCCAGAGTCCAGCTCTGCCTCGCTTCTCTGTGCTAACCCATGTTGTGATGCTTTTCTCTTTGGGATTCTTCCCAACATCCTGCAGGCTTTGGGGTGCTCCTGATGCCTGTGAACGCCTCTCCCCTGGTTGCCCTGGGTCTCTGCTGCCCAAGAACCCAAGGGACCTGGCCTCTGGCTAGCCGATGGCCCTCCTGTCCCAGGCCTGACCTTGGGGGAGCTGAAAGCGGCAGTGCTGCCTGCAGTGTTAGAGGCAGCTCCGTATCCCGAAGGGCCCTAGCCAGGTCTGTGTGCCAGTGCGTGTGTGGTGTGCCTGTGTGAGTGCGTGTGTGTGCGCTGCACTAACCTGCCGCTTGCTGACTGAGGTTTTTGTCTGTACACAGGCGAGTGAGCTCAGGGAGCCGCCTGCGCTCCCCCCGCTACCCTCCGAGCTGCGCCCCTGTCTCAGGCACCTCTCGGACCTCGCTGTGTTTCACTGCCTCCTGCCCACAGACCCAGCCGGCCCGCCGGCCCGGACCTGTCCCGGCCTCCCCTCCCTTCCCCAGTCCATGCAGTACCCTGGGGTAGCCCACGGGCCCCTGAGTACCTTCCCTCCCCAAATGGATACATGGCTGGAAGGCCCCCAGACGGACCAAATGCTAGAGTGGGTGGCCAGGAGGGGTGTCACGTCTGTGAGGAGCACCAAAGGAGTGCATGTGCTAAGCTGCTGCAGGCCACTGTCTGTCTCTGTGTCTGTCTGTCTGTGTGTCTGTGACAGTCAGGGAAGGGTGCCTCTGATCTGGGGTGGGGTGAGGCCACAGGAGAGGTGAAGGGACGGCACCCACAGGATGGAAGAGCCCAGAGGGAAGGGGCTCTGGTCAGGGGACTCACTGGGAAAGGGCAGGGCACTGACCATTCCAGAAAGGGGTTTCAAATGGCACAACACTTTCTATTCCCCAAGCCACCAAAACCCAGAGGCCTAGGGCTGAGCCCTGGCCCTGGCAGTTTAGGGTCCAGAGGGGGCTCCCTCAATCAAGGTCAGCGCAGGGGCTGCTCTGTCTGAGAATAAGGAAGTTAGCCAGGCTTGGCGCAGGAGTGGAGACATAGAGGGGGTGGAGGTATTTGGAAACACTATTTCTAAGCTCAAATAAAGTCCAGTTTGTACCCAGCTGGTGTGCTGTGTTTTTTTTTCTGCTGCCGGTCACTGCTACCACATAGTCCTCTCGGTGCCCCTCCCTCTGTTCCCTCTCACCACTCATGAGCTCTCCCCCCCTGGGCCAGCTTGGGGTACATTTCAAAGCCAGACCAAGGTTTCCTTACTATGGGTGGGTGGGTGAGCTTCTACCATTCAAGAGGAACAAAATGCATCTCTCTCTCTGTGTCTATCTGTCTCTGTGTGTGTGTGTATGTGTGTCTCCCTCACCCTGTGCGTCTCTGCTCTGTGTGTCCCCCCTGTGGCTGCCTTCCCCCAGCACACCCTGAAAGCCGGTCCCTGGCCGTGCTGGCCCCCCTGCAGGACGTGGACGTGGGGGCCGGGGAGATGGCGCTGTTTGAGTGCCTGGTGGCAGGTCCTGCCGACGTGGAGGTGGACTGGCTGTGCCGTGGCCGCCTGTTGCAGCCAGCGCTGCTCAAATGCAAGATGCATTTTGATGGCTGCAAATGCAAGCTGCTGCTCACCTCTGTACATGAGGACGACAGTGGTGTCTACACCTGTAAGCTCAGCACGGCCAAAGGTAACTACTCACGCAGTCCTTCAGGCTGCCATGGGTTTCCGAGAGTAGAGGGAGGGGACTAAAGTTGCAAGAGCTGGGTGCAAATTGAGATGCCCAGGAGGGTCTCGGACTCCTAGGGGAAGTGCAGTGGGGTAAGAGGCAGTGCAGGATGCCAGCCCCAAACAGGGAGTACTCAGAGCAGAACCTGGCACAGAGCGCTGCTCTCATATCTGCCGTTCCCACTAGTGAGCAAGTCCCCTGTGAGGCAGCAAGCAGACCAGGCCTTGGGCTCCCACTCTTGCCCTGCCAGTCCCCAGCCAGTGTCTTTGCACAAGTCACTTCCTCTGTCTGAGTTATAGACTATTCATCTGTGCAAAAAGGACCATGCTAATACCTGCTTTGTAAGGAAATAGGATTAGTGAGAGAGCCAGTATAAAACAAAGCATAGGGCCTGGCAAAGGGTGGCACCTAGCACATGCCAGCGGTTACTGTTGATGACATCTCTGCCCTGGCCTTGTCCTCATACAAAGCATAGAGATGATGGCACATGCCTCTCTGAGTACAGATGCTGCAGGGGTTTAGGGAACAGGAAGATTCATTTGGGTCAGCCCAGAGGCTGCAGACATTTTTTCTTAGGGGTCACAGTGGACCCAAGGGGCATCTGCTATGGGTATGGAGCAGTGGGAAGGAACAAACATGGGCATAAGCTAGGTGCAGAGGAAAGTTCTGAGAGTGGGGCATGGGGAAGGCATCAGCTTGGTTTTTCGAGTTGGGGAGGGCAGGGCTAGGCCCTGGGCTGCTATGCAGATCCTGCCTACCTTGGCAGCCTGCTGCCTGCCCTCCACCTCCCTAGAAGACCTTGTGTATAGATGGATCTTTGCCCCCTGCATCCCCTATGCTCAGAACCTTAACCGGGCTCTGCCCAAGCTCCCTAATTTTGGACAGGATCCATGATATAGGGTACCTGGGCCTGTAGGGCCTTCTCTACCCAGTGTTGCCTCCCCACCACCCAGATGAGCTGACCTGCAGTGCCCGGCTGACTGTGCGGCCCTCCCTGGCGCCCCTCTTCACACGGCTGCTGGAAGACGTGGAGGTGCTAGAGGGCCGCGCTGCCCGCCTTGACTGCAAGATCAGTGGCACTCCACCACCCTCTGTTTCCTGGACTCATTTTGGTATGTGCCCTCCCCATCCTGCAGATGTGGGAGACCCCCGTGGACCCAGGCCAGGAGGGGGTGTTTCCTGAGGACCTGTTCTACCTCCCTGCCCTCCTGCCCCCAGGCCGTCAGGTGGAGGAGAGTGACAACTTGCGGCTGCGGCAGGACGGGGGTCTGCACTCGCTGCACATTGCCCACGTGAGCAGCGAGGATGAGGGCCTCTATGCAGTCAGCGCCACCAACACGCATGGCCAGGCGCACTGCTCTGCGCAGCTCTATGTGGAGGAGCCGAGGACAGCTGCCTCGGGCCCCAGGTACCGTGTGGATACCAGCTGCTGCTATTGAGCCCCCCCCCCCCAGAGGCACTCCTGCCCTGCGCTGGAAGATGCAGCGCTGCACCTCTAGACAGATGTGTGGTCCTTACAGCTCAAAGCTGGAGAAGATGCCATCTATCCCTGAGGAGCCAGAGCAGGGTGAGCTGGAGCGGCTGTCTATTCCTGACTTCCTGCGGCCACTGCAGGACCTGGAGGTGGGCCTGGCTAAGGAGGCCATGCTGGAATGCCAGGTGACCGGCCTGCCCTACCCGACCATCAGCTGGTTCCACAACGGTCACCGCATCCAGAGCAGCGATGACCGGCGTATGATGCAGTGTATGTGTCCTTTCTCCCTAGGCTCCCTTAGGGCCTTCTCTCTGCAGCCTAGTTGGAGATGGGGTTCCTGGGAAAGAAAGGTCTTGGGACCCATGAGGTCATTGCATTTTTCCTTGAGTCTATACAATGGTCTCCTGCTGGTGGCCCTGGTGGCTCTTACTGGTCAGTCAGTGCAGTCCTATAACAGAATTGTTAGGAGAATTAAACCAGCTGTAGAGATGAAGCACCAAGAGCAGGACCTGCAGACAGCAAGTGGCCAGAGAATTCTCTGTCATGCTCGTGCTGTTGTTGGCCCATTCTCACTGTGAGGGAGCTGTGCTGCTTGTGTTCTGGAGGAAGGTCCAGGGAGGGCCAAGACGGGTTGGCTCTGGCCAGGAAAGGGTGTTTGTCTGGGTTATTAACAAATAGCGAATGAGGAAGAAGCCAGAGCAAGGCAGAAGTGCAGATTTGTGTTGGTGTCCTTTCAGCCTATGGCCTGTACCCAGGGAACACCTCTCTTGAGTTCCTGAAGGAATATCAATCCTGTAGAGGGCCCCCCTGCCTCCCTTAAGTTGTGGCCATGCTATGACCCCTCAAGCTTTCCTCCTACAGTTACAGATGACCAAGTTCCCCTTATATGTGCTTTCTAGGAGCCAGATTCTGAGTTCTGAGCCAGGGATATAGCTCAGCCTGGCGAACACAAGGTCGTGAGTTCAATTCCTGATCCCAAAAGAAAAAGAATGCTCCTCAGATTCTGTGTGCTAACAAGCTGATGTGGATAATCTTACCTTCTATAGCCTGTAGGGCTGTTTGCAGATTGGGAAACTGAGGCTTAGAGAGGCACAGTGACTTGCTCAAAGGCAAGAGATGACTACTTAGTGCAGGCCCATCTCCAGAAGGATGTCACTGGCCTCCCATGTGCCAGGCTCCTGACCCCACCCTCACTCCCTCTCCAGCACCAGGGCTGTGGCCCTTGCCTTCAGCCCCCTGCTGCCCCTGGAATTGCTCAATACTGGGCCTTCTCATCTTCGCATCTTCTTTGAGGCTGAGAGTGTGTGTCTGTCTCAGGAGCTGAGCTGGCGTCTCTGCCTCTGTCTGTATCTGGGGTCACTGGCAGCTTTTGGCTTCTCTTCCCTTATACATAGCTGAACAGAGATAAATGAATGAGTGGCTGGCTTATGCAGAGATAACTGCTGAGAGAAGAGAGGGGTGCTGGTGACATTCCTGATGTGAAGGAGGACACTGCAGGTCTCTTTCTCCCACAGACAGCCTTCTTATCCTGCAGGGAGGAGGGTGTGAGAAGAGCTTTGGAGTGAGATGGAACTAAGTTCAAACAGTGGCTTCATCATTTTATTAGCTGTGTGACCTTGGATAAGTC
This sequence comes from Ctenomys sociabilis, assembly GCA_004027165.1. NCBI lineage: Eukaryota > Metazoa > Chordata > Mammalia > Rodentia > Ctenomyidae > Ctenomys > Ctenomys sociabilis. The sequence continues at coordinate 19,557 of PVKA01016174.1, read as the reverse complement.
AATTAATATCTCTAACCTCATTGGTCATGGGGATAATTTTGTAGCATTATTGAATGGGGGAGGGACATCAAGTACTGACATAGGCTGGGTCTAGGAGGGGAGCACAGCAGTGGGAGAGGAGACCTAGGAATGGGGCGGGGCAGACAAATCTTACTATAATTTATAACATCATAAATTGGGTACTGCATGTAACACACTGAGTTCTGGGTGGAACAAGCAGATCTGGACCCAAGTAGGCCTGTCTTTTAGGGAACAAGCCAGACAGGAACTATAAATAAAATTCCTCAGAAATAAAGAGGAAGCCCCTCCCCGTGCAAAGCATCATGAACCTAGTGATGTGATGGAGAGGGCTGGAGTCCCAGCTTCAAGGGACTGCTCTGCCTTCAGTTTTATCCTAAAGGAGAAGGAAGGAAGCCTTAGGTAGTGGAACATTCCAAAGGGAAGCGCTTTTTCTCCCCCTCAAGACTGAGGTTTTGAACTCAAGGCCTTTACACTGAGCTACATCCTTAGCTGTCTTTTATTTTGAGACAGGGTCTTGCTAAGCTGCCCAACCTGGGCTTGAACTTGCAATTCTCCTGCCTCAGCTCACCTACTGCCGGAATTATAGACACGTGCCACCCCTCAAGCAAAGACCTGGACATGGCACGCACCTAGCTTGTGCAGGGTGCTTGAACACCCCTCAGGAGGAGGAGCGGTGAATGTGGCTGGAGTTTGGGCTGTGGCTCTGCCGGGGAAGGGCAGCGGGCAGTGCCACAGGGATAGAGAAGACCCGGGGAGGGCTCCGAACACAGCCTTGTCAGCTTCACCTTGGAGGCTGTGACCCCTTAGAGGCTCAGCAACATGGCAGTGCGCAGGGGCGGAGACACCAGAGGCGACCCCGTGTGCATAGAAGAAGCTAAGTTGCTGGGCCTGAAGTGCTGCAAAGATAGCAACAGAGGCCAGGTTGCAGATGCAGGCTGGCTCCAGCTTTGGCTGCATGAAGGATGTACTTCTTGCTGCCTCCCCTGTTCGTGCTCCTCCCAACAGGGGGTGGCATGAGTGGCCAGGCCTGGGCTAGCATGAGGCCAGCTCTCTGAGCACCTTCATAGCTCAGCCCTGATGTCACTGTCCCTCCCCCAGACAGGGATGTACATCGCCTGGTGTTCCCCGTTGTGGGGCCTCAGCACGCGGGCGTCTATAAGAGCGTCATCGCCAACAAGTTAGGCAAAGCTGCCTGTTATGCCCACCTTTATGTCACAGGTAAGGCAGGTACCCTCCTGGGCAGCTGTGTCCACAGCCTGACTTCCGGAACTATCGTGAGGGTCGGGTAAGGGAGGGGCCTCCACATCCGCTTCTCTGGTTCCCTGAGGGTCTTCTGGCCTTGCCCCTGTCCCTGTGGCTGAGCCTTGGTCCCTAACCGTCTGCCCTGAGGCTTGTTGAAGCTGTGGAGCTGTTAGGCCCTAAGGGATTCACAGACCTTGAACCTTTCAGATGTGGTTCCAGGACCTCCCGACGGTGCCCCACAGGTGATGGCTGTGACCGGGAGGATGGTCACCCTCACATGGAACGCCCCCAGGAGTCTGGACATGGCCATCGGTGGGTCAGGGCCACGCAGGGCTCTGGGTGGAACTGAGGGGTGGACAGAACAGGGAGAGGGACACTGGTGGATCTAAGTCCTTAAGAATATGGTAGCAGGGTAGGGACAAGACTGGGTGGGAGCAGGGTCAGAAGGAGCACATTTGATGAGGCTCGTGCTCCAGGTCAGAAGAGAGGCAGAGGCCTCCATATTCTTTGCTTTCTTAAGCCAATTGGGCCATGGGTGCAGAGAAGGCTGGGGATGAGTTCCAGGGCCCTAGCTGGGTGCGGAGGCACAGCATGCCGCCACCACCACAGCCCGGCCTCTAGCAGCTGCCTGTCCTGCAGACCCAGACTCCCTGACGTACACGGTGCAGCACCAAGTGCTAGGCTCTGACCAGTGGACTGTGCTGGCCACCGGTCTGCGGGAGCCCAGGTGGGCAGCCACTGGGCTGCGAAAGGGGCTCCAGCACGTCTTCCGAGTCCTCAGCAGCAGTGGCAAAAGCAGCAGCAAGCCCTCGCCCCCCTCTGAACCTGCACAGCTGCTGGAGCGAGGTGAGTGGCTGATCTGGTGGGCAGCAGTCTGCGTGGGTGGGCGTGAGATGGCATGGAGGCCAAGGCTGCTCTGGACTTGACAATGGGTGGGAACAGTGCAGAGCCCATCAGGGGCAGCATGGCTGGGGACGGTCAGTGCTCTCAGGTGTGATAACCTGGAGTCCAGCCCTTGCTCTGGTTGTGTTCCCTGGTCAAAAGGCCAAACCTCCCTGAGGCTCAGTTTCCTCATCTATAAATCTGGAACTGGAGTGGTGCTGGGCGTATAGAAGGAGCAGTGGAGGCTGCATCCAGCCTGCATGCAGCCTGCTTCTCTCAGGCCCACCCCTGGAGGAGGCCCCTGCTGTGATGGACAAGCCAGATGTCGTGTATGTGGTAGAGGGACAACCAGCCAGTGTCACTGTCACCTTCAACCATGTGGAGGCCCAGGTTGTCTGGAGGAGGTAGGGCCCCCGGCTCACCCCACTCCCCACACGGAACAACCCCATCCCAGCCTGGCCTAGTAGGACCTCCCTGCCATGTGTCCCTCAGCTGCCGAGGGGCCCTCCTGGAGGAACGGGCAGGTACATATGAGTTGAGCCAGCCAGATGATGACCAGTACTGCCTTCGGATCTGCCGGGTGAGCCGCCGGGATGTGGGCCCACTCACCTGCTCAGCCCGCAACCGCCATGGCACACAGTCCTGCTCGGTTCCACTGGAGCTGGCAGGTGGGTGGCACCAGCCTTCTGCCCATTTCTCCCCGAGACATACTCAGAGGCACACACTCACTGTCACCTCTGAAGGTCCAATCCCGTGTCCTCTCCCTCAGTTCCATCCATCTGATAGCAGTAGTAACACCAGTGCTAGTAATAGTCACAGCAATAGTACTGCCAAGATACTGAACACCTCATGTGCCCAGATCAGTCTACCTCATTTAATATGTACATCAACTTTGCGAGATGGGTCAGTTAGCTCCATTTCACAGGTGAGGGAATTGAGGCGTGAGGGGTCACTAATGCACCTGGCCCAAGGTCATACAACCTAGAAAGCACAGGAGCTGGGTTCAAGTCTGGATATCAGGCTCCAGAGCCTGAAAGTGTTCCTAGGGGAACAATTTCAACCATAACAAGCATGGGAAGACTGGGTTGATTTTAAAACACAAAAGCCCATGTGCTTAGCTTAGCACCTGACTCCCAGCTCTGAGGCTCCTGGCTGCCCTTTTGCTTGAGCCTGTTTAACAGAGCCTCCCACCTTTGCAGCAAAGGCCCTTTTTATAATTTCCCCTTTAGAGAAAGCCTCTCAAGCCGTAGCATGTATTAGGTAGTTAGGTAGTAATTATTTTGTTTTCGGGTTTGTTAATTAACTGTAGACATCTGTAACTGCCACTCAGAACCTCAGATCCACATGAGCTGAGCAGCGTTACCTGCTGAGCATATATAGGTACAATTGCAGCCCAAAGCAAAGGAAGTGACATTTTAGTTAGCACAGGTGATCTTTGGGCAAATGGACAGTTTGTGGTGTTTTAAGGCAGACATTGATATTCATGTGAAACCTTCTAATGCTTTGACCTTTATAGACTGCCCTCCCACACCTCTAGAGACTGGGAGCCAGATTCCCAGAAGGGAGGGGAGGCATCTGTACAGTGGTTAGTAGCCAGAGGGGGTGTAAGGCAAAGATAAGGCCCTCCTAGCTCCTGCAGGGGTGGTGGGTGGGGTAAGCAGCAGATCCCCGGGCCCTAGGTCTCCCTTTGATGAGTTACTTCTTTTACAGCCTGTACTGCTCAGCACTTCCGCCTCAGTCACCACTTTGCTCCTTGGCCAAGTGCTAAACTCATCTTCCTGTCCAGATAGAGCCCTGTGCCTGGGACTTAGGGAGGCCTTGGTCCCAAGGACCATGCAGCCCATCCTGGACAAAACAGTGGCTGAGGGAGGCCATGTCCCTGCCAGCCAGGACCACAGTGGGTTTGCATCAATACCAATATTCCTGCCATCTAGGCAGTGCATGTGGCATGGTAGCCCCCCTCCTCCACGTCTGCACACCCCACCATCTTTCCCACCCTCTAGTAGCCTCCTGATATCTCTGTAGCAGCTGGTGGCCTCTGTGCTGAGGGTGTTGTGCGCCTGGCCATCCTGCTCTTCCCTGGAGGCCTGACCACTGCCACTGCCCTTAAAGCAAGGTCTTCAGACATACTCAGGAAAGCACACTGCAGAGTGTACACAACCCTACCGAGCTGGTGCTGTGCAGGGAACAGGGCGACCATGTGACATGTGATGAGTGAGATTAGGGACACACTCGGGCACCCTGGGGGGGCTGAGCTGAGAGCTTCTAGATTGTCCACCTAGTATTTGGGAGTTAGTAATGTGATCCTCTTGCCATCTTCCAGATGGCAGATGGCTCTGTAGTCATCAAAATGCGATGCACAAGGAAAACCTCAAGACACAGGCAGTATCATTCATAAGCTTCATTTTGGGGCCCAGATAGCCTCCTGCAGATTCCAAGTTCAGGCACAATCAGGGCAGGCTGTGGTGGGACCATGAGAAGGACGGCGGCCTCCAGGGGGCAGCATTGAGCCACACCTCACAGGCTGGTGACTGGGAGAAAAGCCGCTTAGGATGGCCAGTCCTGATTTTTCAAGAGACAGCAAATCCAGATTTCCTTTGTGTGTGCAAATCTCCTAATTTCAAAGCTGGCAAATGAACATTGAGGGTCTAACAAAGCAAGCCTGTGCCTGTGACAGTGTTTCTGAGATTCAGAGAACTTCATGTTTGGATTTATAGAGAGGGTGCTTGGGCCAGGTGACAAGGACCTGCAGTATTCCAAGGGGTGGAGGCTCTGGGAGCCTAACCTGGTGTTCTTGTTATTGTTCCTTTTTTCTTTATTCCAGTAATGGGGATTGAGCCCAGGCCTTTACATTGAGCTACATCCCTAGCCCTTAGTATTTTTTTGAGACAGGGTCTCACTAAATCACCAGTGAGGGACTTGAACTTGCCATCTTCCTGCCCCAGCCTCCCAAAGTGCCAGGCTTCCAGGCCTGTGCGCCCACACCCAGCTCAGTCTGGGGTTCTCACTGAGTCTTTCCTGATGGGGATCTGGAGAGGGGCAGCGGAGGCAGGCTTTGTAATAATAGGCATCCTGCCTTCCTCTGCCCTCTCCTGTCCCTGTGTACTTCAGAGGCTCCTCGATTTGAGTCCATCATGGAGGATGTGGAGATAGGGGCCGGGGAAACTGCTCGCTTCGTTGTTGTGGTTGAGGGGAAACCAGTGCCGGACATCACGTGGTACAAGGTGAGAGGCGGTGCAGGCCGAGGCAGGGAACCTAGGGAAAGAAGGAGGAACCCATTCTCCAGGGACCTGGGCTCCTGGGGGACCTGGGGGAATGGAGCTGGGCAGAAGCGTGGCTGGGAAGAGGCTGGGCCTAGGGGTGCTGGGGGGGCAGGGCTATTAGTGGGAGCTCAGGGGAAGCAAAGCCCCTGAGTGGAGGCAGGGCCAGGGCCTGGGATACTGGCTCCTGGCCCTGGGTAGAGATGTCCATGGCATCAAGGTAAAGCTGCATCCCAGATGGGAGTGAGATCATACTCAGCCTGGAAGTGATCCCCCCACCTCCTGCAGGATGAGGTGCTGCTTGCTGAGAGCAGCCACATAAGCTTCGTGTATGAGGAAAATGAGTGCTCCTTGGTGGTGCTCAGCACCAGGGCCCAGGATGGAGGCGTCTACACCTGCACTGCCCGGAACCTGGCGGGTGAAGTCTCCTGCAAAGCAGAGTTGGCTGTGCACTCAGGTGGGCTGGAGTTGCCCCCAGGAATTCAGTGGAGCCCCACCCGCACTACTGACTATGCATCCTCCAGCCGCAGTGCCCCACCTGGGGACTCGTTATTCTTGCTACAACTCTGTCTCCATTTGCCCCACCTACCCCACCCCTGCCCTGTTCTTTTCTCATTCTCCCCACCTAAGCCCAGGACATTTGTCTCCTCTGCAGCTCAGACAGCTATGGAGGTCGAGGGAGCAGGGGAAGACGAGGAGCATCGAGGAAGGAGACTCAATGACTTCTATGACATCCACCAGGAGATTGGCAGGTGCAGAGCTGGGAGGAGCTGGTGTTGGGGCCAGCCTGGGCCCTCTCCCAGACTGCTGGCTCAGAGGGCAGGAAGGCACAGAGCCAGTTCTGCAGTGATATCTGAGTCCTGTCACCCTCCTTGTCACCCAGGGGTGCTTTCTCCTACCTGCGGCGTGTGGTGGAGCGTAGCTCTGGCCTGGAGTTTGCAGCCAAGTTCATCCCCAGCCAGGCCAAGCCTAAGGCATCAGCGAGGCGGGAGGCCCGGCTGCTGGCCCAGCTTCAGCATGACTGTGTCCTGTACTTCCACGAGGCCTTTGAGAGGCGCCGGGGACTGGTCATTGTCACCGAGCTGTATCCTGGGAAAGGCTGGGGAGTAGAGGGCACCATGCTTGAATGACTGGTCCTCATAACAACCAGTGTGCAACATGTGTTACCATTTACAAAATTGTCCTGGTGAGACTTGGAAGGGATGAGTCTGGAGACTTTGGTGAAAGCCAGCATTTCTTTTAGCGTAGGCTTACATAGTGTTTAACAAGTGCCTAGCAGTGTTGTGAGTTTTACAAATGTTAAAATATTAAGTTCCCCCATGCACATACCTTGGGGAATTGCATTATCCCCATTCTATGGATGTTGTAACAGGTAGAGAAAGGTTAAATAACTGGCCTGGGGTCATACTGCTGGCAAGTGGAAAATGCTTTTTAATCATGAATTGCAGAGCATATTTCTGCACATTTGAAAGAACAGGTCCTACTCTTCTGTGGTTAAAAAAGGGTACACCGAGCAAAGGCTGTTGGGTGATTGGCTCCACTCTCCTGGAGCAAGGTGACCCTGACCTACACACCAGCCTCCCTGGCTGTATTGTTAAAGCCAAACCTTAGCAAAATGACAGATTATTCCATGTCATGGCCCTCTGGCTCATTATCAATCGAATCAACAAGATTCTGCTATAATTTGGCCTCTGTAAATACTTTGTCGAGTGGGCAGGAGAGGGGATGGCATCCCTATTTTATATCTGAGGGAACCTCAGTGCAGAGAGACTAAGTGATTTGCCCAAGATTGCATAATGAGTCCAAGCAGAGTTGTCCCAACTGTGCACCCAGAGGACTGGGAAGGGGAAGGTGCCATCTCTGACTGCTATCAGATGTATTTGACCAAAGGAATCCTGTGCTGAGTGGAGCCTGCCCTGAGCTTGGGGACTGGTCAGGCAGTGGATACTGGTCACTGTTCTCCTTGACCCCTGACATAGCTGCACAGAAGAGCTGCTGGAGCGAATGGCCGGGAAACCCACCGTGTGTGAGTCTGAGGTGAGGGCAGGGGGTGGCAGGGGCCAGGTTGAACACCAGCCTTCACCCACCTGAGCCCTGAGAACTGATGGATGGGTCCTACCCATGCCGTCAGTGCCCGTGAGGAGGCCACGGGAGATGCTGGCAGCAGAACGCCCTACTCAAGACCCCCATGTGTTTGAAGCTTGCATCATTCTTGCTGAGCTCAGCAAGCATATCCTGATTCTTCTCTGTTGTTTCCTAGACACACACATCCTCCAGATATGGCTCCCAATATAGGTCCCACCTAGACTCTATTGGTCTCACTGTGGTCCTGCCATGTATGACTATGTACATGGTACACTGTATAGTTCTCTTATTCATCATAAAGTAAATGTCTGTCCCCTATGATAGTTCTGTGTCCTACCTGTGTGGCTGTATGGCAGTCCCAGTTCTGAGCAACCCCGAACCTTCAGGAGCCATCTGAAAGCTACTCCCAAGGCATGATCTGACCACTTGCCCCAGTCCTGGTGGTTGATAAGCATAGTTCCCCACCCTACCCCCACAGACCCTGGGCCCCCTGTTTCCACAGATCCGGGCCTATATGCGACAGGTGCTAGAGGGAATAGGTTACCTGCACCAGAACCACGTGCTGCACCTGGATATCAAGGTGAAGTGGGGAGTGGGGCACAGGCAACTCCTCCGGGAGCCAGGAGGTAGGTGTTCAGCTCTAGCTTGCTTGTGTCTCATAGCCTGAGAACCTGCTAATATGGGATGGTGCAGGAGGTGAAGAGCAGGTCCGCATCTGTGACTTTGGAAATGCCCAAGAGCTGATCCCAGGGGAACCCCAGTACTGTCAGTACGGAACACCCGAGTTTGTGGCACCAGAGATTGTCAACCAGAGCCCTGTGTCTGGAGTCACGGACATCTGGTAAAGCTGTTGTGCTGGGCTGCTGGGGCAGGGATGCTGGGGACTTGCTCACTGACAAAGAGGCAGCAAAAGTGTTATGAAGCCTGGATTCCTTCTTAGACTGGGGCCTAGGGCAGTGCTGATGGGGTCCCTTTCATAAGGCAGGGCTGGGGCTGGGGCTGGGGCTGGGGAGATTGCTCAGCGGTCTAAGCACCTGCCTGGCAAGTGCAAAGACCCAAGTTCAATCGGTACTAAATGCGATGCCAGCCCCAGTGCACTGTGCCACCCCAAAACTGGGTATGGCTGCACATGTCTGTAATCCGAGAGCTGGGGAGGCTGAAACAGGAGGATTACCATGAGTCTGAAATGCATAGTGAGACCATGTATCCAAAAACTTTAAAAAAGGAAAGAAAAAAACATAAGGCAGGGCTGGCCAATCATGCAGGGCCTCAGCTAGGCAGTCCTTGGCTCCTGCCTTTGCAGGGGTGCGGCCTGTCCCAGCAAGGAGGTCTGGTCTCACTGTCCCCTTCTCTAGGCTTCCTAAGCAGCACTGCCATGAATGACCCTTGACTTCTAGACTACTGTATTCAGAGTCCTTCCTGAAGAAGGCCCTCTGTGCCCAGCTGTCCAGGGCAGTGTTCCCAGGAGAACACATTTCTTTCAGATTTGAGGTGGCAGGGAACTGCTCACTTCCAGCTGGAGGGGGCCGTCCTCTCACCCACCTGTTCTTCTCCCCAACAGGCCTGTGGGTGTCGTTGCTTTCCTCTGGTAAGGACCCCACCACAGTCTGCTGGCAGGTCCACCCCTACTGTGTACAAGGCTCATTGTCCACCTCTTCTCTTCCATACCCTGACCTCCTCCTAAGCTGCAGGGGCACACAAGTGCATGGACATGGATGCCCTGGCTCTTGTGCCCAAGCTCTATTCATCACCAGGCTCCTCACTAAGAGCTGGCACAGTGGACTGAGAGAGGCCAGTGCAGATCCAGTGCCATTTTGGCAGCAAACTACCTGGCCCTGAATGTTCAGAACCAGTTCTAACAAGAGCAGGGTTCATTCCTGCCCCCTTACACACACACACACACACACACACACACACACACACACACGGCAGAGAAAGAGTGGGTGGAGAGGCCCACTGGGGTGGAGCAGTTCCTCCAAAGCAAGCACACCCAAGTCCCAAGGCAGGACTGCCCCCTGTTCCCTGGGGACACTGGGAGGTAGGGCAGGACAGAGAGTCTGAAAGCTTTGGCTTTTTGGGGAGACTCACTTTGCATCTGTAGTCCTCACAACCTGGTGCCTGTAGCTCCCACCTACCTCACCCCTACCTCAGCCCCTCAGCCCTCTGACAATCCTCCTTTCCTACTCTTGCAGCCTGACAGGAATCTCCCCATTTGTTGGGGAAAATGATCGGACAACACTGATGAACATCCGCAACTATAACGTGGCCTTCGAGGAGACCACATTCCTGAGCCTGAGCAGAGAGGCCCGGGGCTTCCTCATCAAAGTGCTGGTGAAGGACAGGCTGTGAGTATGCAGCCCTGAGGATGCTCCCAGCTGTAGAGAGCCTTGTGCCATGCCCATCCTCCTTCCCAGTCTCTTCCCTTAGCACCCAGCTCCTCAGATGCCCTGTTTTCTCAAAATTTTTGTTCACCGTATGAATAAGTAAATGATAAATCTCTACTTAATTCTTATTCCTTTATAGGAGACCTACTGCGGAAGAGGCCCTTGAACATCCTTGGTTCAAAGTGAGTCTAGTCCTTCCAGATAGGAAGGGTACAAGGAGGAGAGAGAGGTGTCTAACAGCTGCCCAGGTGGTGAAGTAGCCAATATGAATTATCTTGTATATATGATGAGTTAGCTAAACAATAGCTCTGCAAAGTAAGGTTTCATTTGCTCAAATCAGTCATCAGCAGGTTGGGGCATTATGGACTCCAGGCGCAGGTCTGGACCCCACCTCACCTCACCTTAAGAGTCATCTTCAAGGCTGTCCTTAGTGCCTAAGACCAGCTCTGGCTGCCCTCTTTTCTGTGTGCCCACCTCTGTCCCATGCTGAGTAGTGGGTGGCCTCGCTGGCCCATCCTCTCAACTATGAGCTATGTGTGGGTAGGGTTCTCACTCATCTTCAGACCTCAGCATAGGGGAACACTGCCAGGCACAGGGTGGGGGTGCAGTGGAGTCTAGAAAACACCTGAATGAACATTCCATCGAGTGCTGAGATGGGTTGGTTGAAGACTGAGGTTTCTGCTTGCAGGCCTTGAGTTAGAGCTGCCTTCCTCAGACCGAAAACCCAGCTTGAGGAGACTAGGCCTGGGTGGGGTGCTGAGGGCAGCTTTAGTCTTGGTCTGGACCACAGCTCTAGATGTCAGGGATGTTGGCCTTATACAAAGCCAGCTCAGGGCCAGCTAGGGGCCCAAGAATACAGGCCTCCTCTGGCAGTGTAGCAGGAGAGAACCCCGAGCCTAGTGTAAGCGTAAAAGCCACCCCAGTTCTCTGCCTCTCCCTTTAGGGTCAGGGAATTTGTCCACAGGTGTGCCCCTTGGCAGTAGGAGGTGTCCTGACAATCGCAAGAGCTCAGACTCACCCATACCCCATTGACTTTGTCTCACCATTGCCCAACTGTGAGGGTCCAGGTGACAGGGAGCTGTCCCTCAGGCCCTTTTCCTGGGTTTGCAGACAGAAGCAAAGGGTGCAGAGGTGAGCACAGATCACCTGAAGCTCTTCCTGTCCCGGAGGAGATGGCAGGTGAGTTTGGCTTTCCTTTTCACCCTTCTATTCCTCTCTCCCAGCTTTTGGGCCTCCTCTACCTCCCTAGTTTTCCCTCCTGCTAGGACCTCTGCCTAGTAGGGTTGGGGTGTTCTTGCCCAAGGCCTTTCTGGTCTGACTCTGACATCCTGTCTCCAGCGCTCTCAGATCAGCTACAAATGCCACCTGGTGCTGCGTCCCATCCCAGAGCTGCTTCGGGCACCTCCGGAGAGGGTGTGGGTGGCCATGCCCAGAAGACCACCTCTGAGTGGGGGCCTTTCATCCTCCTCTGACTCAGAAGAGGAGGAGCTAGAGGAGTTGCCCTCTGTGCCCCGCCCCCTGCAGCCGGAATTCTCGGGCTCTAGGGTATCCCTCACCGACATTCCCACTGAGGATGAGGCCCTGGGGACCCCAGAGGCCGGAGCTGTCACCCCCATGGAATGGCAAGAGCAGGGAAGTGCTCTCCCTCAGGACCAGGAGGCCCCCAGTCCTCAGGACCTCCCCTCTTCAGGCCAGGAGTCCCCGGCTGGGCCCAGCCCCAGGCGGGGAGAACTCCGCAGGGGCAGCTCTGCAGAGAGCGCCCTGCCCCGGGCTGGGCCGAGGGATCTGGGCCGGGGTCTGCACAAGGCAGCATCTGTAGAGCTGCCGCAACGCAGGAGTCCCAGCCCGGGGGCCACTCGCCTGGCCCGGGGTGGCCTGGGAGAGGGCGAGTATGCCCAGAGGCTGCAAGCCCTGCGCCAGCGGCTGCTGCGGGGAGGCCCTGAGGATGGCAAGGTCAGTGGCCTCAGGGGTCCACTGCTGGAGAGCCTAGGAGGTCGTGCGCGGGACCCCCGGATGGCTCGGGCTGCTTCCAGCGAAGCAGCGCCCCACCACCAGCCCCCACCAGAGGCAAGAGGGCTGCAAAAGAGCAGCAGTTTCTCCCAGGGTGAGGCGGAGCCCCGGGGTCGGCACCGCCGCGCGGGGGCGCCCCTCGAAATTCCCATAGCTAGACTTGGGGCCCGCCGGCTCCAGGAATCTCCCTCCTTGTCTGCGCTCAGCGAAGCCCAGCCAACCAGCCCTGCGCGGCTCGGTGTCCCTAAAGCCAGAAGCCCTAAGCCCACAGGACCTTCCGCCACCACGCCTGGCGAACGTCCCCAGCCCTTGGAACCCCAACCTGCCCCAGAGAAGGCCCGTGAGCCAACGCCAGAACCTGTGCGAGCCCCCAAGCCTGCCCCGGCCCCCGTGGCTCCGCAGACTCTGGCGTTGTCCCTCACTCCCTATGCCCAGATCATGCAGTCACTGCAGCTGGCAGGTCACTCTCCGCCCCCGCAGGGCCCCACAGCAGCGGTATCAGGCCCCCAGCCCCATGCGGCCGTGTTTGCCAGGGTGGCCTCCCCACCTCCAGGAGGGCCTGAGAAGCGCATGCCTTCAGTTAAGGCTGCCCCTGTGGGAGCCGAGAAAGCCCGGGTTCCCATGGTCCCCCCCAGGCCAGGGAGCAGCCTGAGCAGCAGCATTGAGAACCTAGAATCTGAGGCCGTGTTCGAGGCAAAGTTCAAGCGCAGCCGCGAGTCGCCTCTGTCGCGGGGCCTCCGGCTACTCAGCCGCTCGCGCTCTGAGGAGCGCGGCCCCTTCCGCGGAGCCGAGGACGAGGATGGCATCTACAGGCCCAGCCCGGCGGGAACCCCGCTGGAGTTGGTGCGTCGGCCCGAGCGCTCGCGCTCTGTGCAGGACCTCAGGGCTGTCGGAGAGCCGGGCCTGGTCCGCCGCCTCTCGCTGTCGCTGTCCCAGAGGCTGCGGCGGACACCGCCCGCACAGCGCCACCCTGCCTGGGAGAACCGCGGTGCAGACGGGGAGAGCTCGGAGGGCGGCAGCTCGGCGCGGGGCTCCCCGGTGCTGGCGGTGCGCAGGAGGCTCAGTTCCACGTTGGAAAGGCTGTCCAGCCGGCTGCAGCGCAGCGGCAGCAGTGAGGACTCCGGGGGTGGCTCGGGTCGTAGCACCCCGCTCTTCGGACGGCTGCGCAGGGCCACGTCCGAAGGCGAGAGCTTGCGACGCCTGGGCATTCCACACAACCAGCTGGCTTGTCAGCCCGGGGCCGCCACTCCTTCCGCCGAGTCTCTGGGCTCTGAGGCCAGCGCCAACTCGGGCTCCTCAGGTGAGGGGCAGACTAGGGCTGCAAGGGAGGCCGGCGCAGAGAGTGAAAGATGGAAAGCCTTGCAGGGGAGCGCCGGGAGGACCGGGTGCTCCTAGGGTTGGAACTGGTTGGAGAGGAGGGAGGCAGGGGCTGGGATGGGTCCGGGGCAGGAGCTGGGCCAGATGTGCTTTTCTGTGTCTTTGGGCTGAGGGCTGCTGGGAAAAGCAGGGGCTTGCTGGCACTGGCTGGGTGAAGGCTCACCAGCCTGGGTCTCCACAGCGCCAGGCGAAAGCCGAAGCCGGCTCCGCTGGGGCCTCTCGCGCCTGCGGAAAGACAAGGGCTTATCTCAACCGAACCTCTCCGCCAGTGTCCAAGAGGACTTGGGTCACCAGTATGTGCCCAGCGAGTCAGGTAAGTGGACGGCTGGGTGAACACTTCCTTGCCCCAGTGCTAGCTGAGGGGCACGCGGGCCACCTCCAGGAACACAGTGTGGACAGGGCTTGGAATCAGGAAAACAACAGTAATCACCGAAGCAGCTGCCGTTAATTAGCAAAGCCAAGGGTCCTATTAAGCATTTTACAAGCTTTGTCTCATTCAATCCTGCGGCATTATTCAGCAACGATTATGGTCATTTTACAGGTGAGAAAACAGGCTTAGTGATGTGATGCCAAATTGCTTGTCAGGGTCACAGAGCTAAGTAAGTGGGGCAGCTAGGGCTGTACTGTGTGGCCCTCTGCAACCAGGACCCCATACTTAGATTATTCTTGGATTGACCTCATCTTTCACTTTTTTATTTTTCTTTTTTCTTTTTTTTTTTTGGTGGAACTGGGGATTGAACTCAGGCCCTTGTGCTTGCCAGGGAAGTGCTTATTCCACTGAGCCATCTCCCTGGACCTTTTTTTCCACTTTTTTTTTCTAACCTCATCTCTGATAAGAAACTAGATAAAGTTTCTGTGTCCGGCTACAGCTCAGAAGAAACTCAAGATCATGTTTCCCTTAGCCAGGGATGATGGCACAAGCTTGTAATCTCAGTTCTCCAGGAGGCTGAGGCAGGAAGATAACAAACTAAAGACCATCTTAGCAATTTAGTGACATAAAACTTCGTCTCTAAAAAACAAATAGTAAAAGGGGTGTGCTAATGCAGTGCAGTCCTTAGGCCTGCAGGAGGGGGCCGATCATGTTCCTCTACCCTTTACCCTTAAAGCACAAGACACTTTGCTTCCAAGTCTGGATGATGTCCCAATTCTCTATTTCTTTCCAGCCCTGAGCACTTGGCTGCCCCTCCTGGTCTCCCTTCTCCCCACAGAAAGTACATTTGCTAGGAAAAGAGGCCTTCAGGGCTCTTTGAGGGGCCTGTTTCATTCTCCAACATCCTGGGGCCGCATGGAGGGAGGCATTCTCCACCTGAGGCCATTTCACCTGATTTCCCATCCAGCAGGAAAGATAGGAGCTGGCCAGCAAGCAAGGCTTCACTCCCCATCTTTGGAGGCCACCAGGTCCATGCTTACCCAGTTCCTGATTAAGATGCTCAGAGAACTTCTGGCCCTGCCTTGGCTGGAGGGGACTGCATCCAGCCTTGGCTGGGCTGTGGGGCTGCAGTGAGTGTGACAAGGAGGGAGGAGGGCCAGCTGGTAGGGGAGGGTGGAAAAGGGGGAAGAACGAGGGCATCTAGCAGAGAGGCTTGGGGACAGCTGATCTCTTCCCACCTGGGGCCTCACTCCTGCACTCCATTTTGCTTGTACAGCTGATTTCCTGCTGAGCAGTGTGAGTGACCTCATCTTCTTCTCATAGGAAAAGTCTGTCCCATGTCCACTTGACCAACCAGGGCAGAGCTAGGCTGGTCACCTATCACCTCTCCTCCTGACCTCCCTCTCTGCAGCCTGCCCAGAGCCGGTGGGAAGGGGGCAGCTGTTGATGAGACTATGTCTTCTTTAGGAAACAAGAGGGCACAGTAGGAGAGGGGACATGCTGCTGCGCCATCATGCCCTCCTGCTGAGGACTGCACACCCAGCTCACCCCTGCTCCAGGCCCTCAAGGTGCCAAGGCAGGCAGCAGCTGGGGTGGGCCCTCAGCAATCTTCACTCTTTGCCTGGGTCAAAAAAAAAAAAAAGAAGAAGAAGCAAAGGGCTGGGGAGATGGCTCAGCAGAATAAGTGCTTCCCTGGCAAGTACAAGGGCCTGAGTTCAATTCCTGGTTCCACAAAAAAAAAAAAAAAAAAAAAAAAAAAAAGAAGAAACAAAAAAAACTTCCTACTCTCCATAGACAGACCAGACTGGAACTTCTCTAATGGTACCTTCCAGGGATCATGAACTTGAATTCCCCATGGCATTAAGGAGCCACAAGGCCACCTTCCCTGGAGTACAGATCTTGGCCGCAGCCCTTCCACCACCCTGTGGCTTCTCTGTTTGGTCCAAGCAGCCTTTTTCCAGGTTGTGCTCCTGGCTTCTCTGCTGGGCATATGAATAGGACATTCGTAACAATCACAATAACAGCTGATATTTATGAGAACTTACTTCAGGCCCGACACATGCTAAGCACTTACTCTCACAGCAAGCCCGTCCTTGGCATTATTATTTTCCTCAATTTAGAGAAAGCAATGGAGTTTCTCAGTGGGGAAACGACTCACCCAGGGTCATGTAGTTGCTGTTTCTTGCCCTATTAAAAGCTTCCCCATTTAGTGCTCTAAAGAGTACAAGGAGGGGCCAGGGAGATGGCTCAGTGGAATAAGCACAAGTGTAAGGGCCTGAGTTCAATCCCCGGTTCTGCCAAAAAAAAAAAAAAAGAGTACATGGAGAGTCTAGAAGCCTCCCCTGAACCCCAGGTGGAAAAACTGGTAGGGAGCCAAGCACACTTCTAAGGTTGGGAGCTGCCCTCAGCTGTTTCTTCTTTCCCTTCTCTCTTGTCCTGTGGTAGCCCAGAGGAAGGAGGAACTGCAGAATATTAACCATTAATGTTTTACAGTATTTGTTTTTATTTTAACAAATCCTCATAGAGCACTTACAGAACCTGTCCTATGTGATTTATTGGCATGAATTAGGTGCCAAGCATCTTCAATAATCAGTGCAAGGAACAAATACTTCTACACATGCAGAGGACTCCGGGAAAGTGATGCTGGCCCCAGAGAAAATTCTCAAGGGCATAGCATGAGGTTCTGCTCCCCCACCTCTGGCTGGGAAAAGGCTACCACACTTTGCTCCCTGCAGGCACAACCTTGCCAACACCCACACCTGCCCCTCCCTTAGCAGGGTATGGTCATAGTCCTCACACAAATGGCGGTCTTTGCTCTCTCCAGATTTCCCCCCAGTCTTCCACATCAAACTCAAGGACCAGGTGCTGTTGGAGGGGGAGGCAGCCACCCTGCTTTGCCTGCCTGCAGCTTGCCCTGCACCCCGAATCTCCTGGATGAAAGGTAAGATGATGTCTTCAACAGAGGGGGGTGTGGTAAGGGTCCCAGGTGCAGGACTTGGGGTGTGAGACAGATGGGTGCTTAGGCACAAGGGGCTCACTCCACAGCCTTGCCTGCTCCTCTTTGTGCCCAGACAAGCAGTCCCTTCGGTCAGAGCCCTCTGTGGTCATCGTGTCCTGCAAAGATGGACGGCAGCTGCTGAGTATCCCCCGGGCGGGCAAGCGGCATGCAGGGCTTTATGAGTGCTCAGCCACCAACGTCCTAGGCAGCATCACGAGCTCCTGTACTGTGGCCGTGGCCCGTGAGTGTGGGAGAGGGCCCAGGCGGGTACAGATGGAGATGGTGGGACAGGGCTCAGTAGGTCCTTAGCCAAGCTATCACTGTGCCTCTCCTCTTGCCAGGTGTCCCAGGAAAGCTAGCTCCTCCTGAGGTGCCCCAGACCTACCAGGACACTGCACTGGTGTTATGGAAGCCAGGAGATGGCCGGGCACCTTGCACATACACACTGGAGCGGCGGGTGGATGGTGAGGAGCAGGGTAGGGTGGTGAATGTGGTGGCAGGTGGCACGGTATGGAAATTGGGAAGGCAAGGGCCCTCTGGACAGAGGTCCCTTTCCTGGGCTCCTTACAGCAGGAGCTTAGGTCACACCTCTGTGCTGTCAGCCTCCAACCCCCCACTGTCCACAGGTGAGTCTTCCTGGCATCCGGTGAGCTCAGGCATCCCTGACTGTTACTACAATGTGACACACCTGCCAGTTGGTGTGACTGTGAGGTTCCGTGTGGCATGTGTCAACCGTGCTGGGCAGGGGCCCTTCAGCAACCCTTCTGAGAAGGTCCTTGTCAGGGGCATCCAAGGTCAGTGGGCAGGAGGCGGGGGTGGCAGGAGCAAGAAGGGACCCTCCAAGACCATCACAGCTTTGCCCTCAGAGTACACAGTGGTTGTTTTCTCTCCTTAGATTCTTCAGCCCGGCCATCTGCTGCTTACAAAGATGCCCCTGTTACCTCAGGGCCAGCCAGGGCCCCGCCTGACTCTACCTCACTGGTTTCCACCCCAGCTGCCCCTCCAACCCCTCAACCAGCTGTTCCTACCCCTCCTCCAGCACCCCCTAGCCAGGCCTTGTCCTCACTTAAGGCTGTAGGTCCAGCACCCCAAACCCCCCCACGAAAGCACAGGGGTCTGCAGGCTGTTCGGCAAGCAGAGCCCACCCCAACCAGTACCCAGGTCACCTCTGACACTGGCACCCCAACCCCAGCCTCCACACCGTCAGAAGTGAAACCAGAGCCTTCCTCTACTCCCCTGTATATGGTGACTTCCTTTGTGTCTGCACCCCCGGCCCCTGAACCCCCAGCCCCTGAGCCCCCTCCTGAGCCCACCAAGGTCATAGTGCAGAGCCTCAGTCCCGCCAAGGCCAAGGAGATGGTCAG
Organism: Ctenomys sociabilis; assembly: GCA_004027165.1. Lineage (NCBI taxonomy): Eukaryota > Metazoa > Chordata > Mammalia > Rodentia > Ctenomyidae > Ctenomys > Ctenomys sociabilis. Next base: position 1,564 of record PVKA01016174.1, on the reverse strand, counting down.
CTCCCCTGTGCCAGAGGGCTCCACTCTTCGGCAGGGCCTTCCTCAGAAACCCTACACCTTCCTGGAGGAGAAGGCCAGGCAAGCAGGGCTGGGAAGAAGGGGGTGGGGTGGAATGTGGAGAGATTCGGAGAGCAGAGCAGGCTGTCATGGCCAGGTTGTGGGGAGGTAGACACACAGGGTCTTAGAATAATAGAGTTCAGCCAGGCCAGGCACTGCACCAAACTCGTTAGCCCTGTGCTGTCTCTAATCTGAAAGGGAGACACAGCCTTATTATCACTTATTTCTCAGATGGAAAAACTGAGGCCAGGAGGTTATGGGATTTGCCTAAAGTGGAGAGCTAATGAGTGCAGAGCTGGAACTGGAGCCTTGGTTCCTAGAACTGAATTCTGCAGCCCATACCACAGCCACTGCGTACTTGTCCTCTGGGTCCCTTTAGTCCTCATGGCAAAAATGTCCCCTCTGAGCCTGTGGCATTCCCCTACACACACAGGGGCCGCTTTGGGGTTGTGCGATCATGCCGGGAAAATGCCACTGGCCGAACGTTTGTGGCCAAGATCGTGCCCTATGCCGCTGAGGGCAAGCGGCAGGTCCTGCAGGAATATGAAGTGCTGCGGTCGCTGCACCATGAGCGGCTCATGTCCTTGCATGAGGCCTACATCACCCCTCGGTACCTCGTGCTCATCACGGAGAGCTGTGGCAACCGAGAACTCCTGTGTGGGCTCAGTGACAGGTAGCTGGACAACCAGGGCTGTGGGGAAGAAGTAGGGGAGGCTGGGCTGGGCCATTACCCACAAACCCTGCCACCCCCCAGATTCCGGTATTCAGAAGATGATGTGGCCACTTATGTGGTGCAGCTGCTACAGGGCCTGGATTATCTCCACGGCCGCTGCGTGCTACACCTGGACATCAAGCCAGACAACTTGCTTCTGGCCCCTGACAATGCCCTCAAGATCGTGGACTTCGGCAGTGCTCAGCCCTACAACCCCCAGGCCTTGCGGCCCCTCGGCCACCGCACAGGCACCCTGGAGTTCATGGGTGAGGGGACCAGCTGCCAGCCAGGGGCTGGCATTGGGGCACTGTCAAAGGGGCAGCTCCAAAGCTCACCCCATCTCATCTACTAGGTGCCACGTACCGTGCGCTTACTATAGACAAGCAGCAAATCCTTTATGTGGATTTTCCCTAGTGGATCTTCACACAAGACTGGGGTTTGGCATCAAATTGCCCCCTTTCTACAGATTTGGGAACAGGCATACTGAAGTTCAGTATTTGTCCATTTATAGTTACAAATGGTAGAGATGCAATGAATGAATGTGACAAAGATAGGAGAATCAATTATTGCCTTATATCCATAAGCAAAACCAGCTGTCATTCAGCTACCTGCTCCATATTTGATGTTTATTATCTCTGTTCCTTGGAGTTATTCTATAAGCCACACTTTCGAGGTGAGACAGTGGGGAGCTAGGCAGGTTTAGTATGTTGCCCAGGGACCAAGGGGACAAAGGGGCAGGCCTGGGATGGTTGCCAGCTAGGCTGGTTTCAAAGGCTCTTGGGTTTCTTTTTTTTT
>PVKA01016173.1:0-48464 GCA_004027165.1 Ctenomys sociabilis | reverse complement strand
AAAAAAAAAAAAAAAAAAAAAAAAAAAAAAAAAAAAAAAAAAAAAAAAAAAAAAAAAAAAAAAAAAAAAAAAAAAAAAAAAAAAAAAAAAAAAAAAAAAAAAAAAAAAAAAAAAAAAAAAAAAAAAGAAAGAAAGAAAGAAAGAAAGAAAGAAAGAAAGAAAGAAAGAAAGAAAGAAAGAAAGAAAGGAAGGAATAAAGACTAGGCCTTGATTATCAATTTTCTTTATAGAAGAAAATGATATTGCCTCCATTCTAAATTATTTATATTTATTTGTCTTTTGTCTTTTTGAGGCAGAGTCTCCCTGTATATTTCAAGGTAGCCTTGAACTCACTATGTAGCCCAGGCTGGCCTTGAACTTATAACCATCCTCCTGACTCAGTCTCCCAAGTGCTGGGATTATAGATGTGTACCACCACACCTGGCCCTTGTGCATGTATTTAATTCTCAAAAAAAATCTGAGAATAGTTTTCGTCTCTTTTGACTATAGATATCTTTTATTTAAGAAATTCCTTTTTTTTTTGTTTTTGCAAAACCGGGGATTGAACTCAGACTCTTGTAGTTGCCAGGGAAGTGCTTATTCTACTGAGCCATCTGCCCAGCCCCAGAATTTCCATTTTTGTTAGAGCTCTTCTCTCATTAGGAAATAGGACATAAATATAATAAATGTTTCAATATTAGTACAGTCTCAGTCTCACTTTTCCAGTTAAAACAGCAAACCTTCATAAAAGATTTTGGTACATATTGATTATAAAAATCTCTTCATCACATTTGAGATTTCTGTGTATTTAAAACTTACAGATTACATGAAAAAGAGAATGATATATGAATTTTAACTACTTTCATTCTTTTTGTATTACTAGGGGAACAAAATTTTGTAAAAATGTCTGCACAGGTTATGTTTAATGCAATCCATAATAAGGTTAACATACCTTAGTTGAAATTATGATGTCTCAGGTAATTATTTCACTTAATATCTTCCATAGTGCTTTAAATGCCAATTTTCACAGTTTTTAAACTAAAATATTACTCTTTGGAAAAAAGAACTGATAAGATGATCAATTTTCATATACTAAAATCTGGGCTTGATGTTAGTTTTCTCTAGAGCAAATCAGACAGATCCCCTATTACTGGAGCTGGTTTTTGCCCCCCTCCCACTCCTAGCCTCTAAATGGCCTTTATGAATGGCAGTCTCAGTCTTTATGCCCAGCAGGGAAGCTCTGCCCTCTCCTTCCCTGTGCAGAAACTCTCTGTCTGCAGTTCCTTCTCCTGCTGTCAGGGACTCTGGAATCAGCTCCCTTCCTTCCACCCCTCCTGTGGCAAAACAAACCTAATCCTTATTCTATTAAAACTTTACTATCTCAAATCTGTCAGATTTCCAAAGGAAGATGCATGCACATATATACAGAAACACACATGCTCACACACATATTGGAACACACACACACACACACACACACACACACCTGATACTATCTAGAGGAAATACTCCTCCCTTACCCAAATCTTCTCCAGAAGAAATTATTTTATTTGGTTTCTGACGGAAAAATTCAGAATTAATGTCAATGAAGAAGTAATGTGATGAATAATGAGTTCTGTAAAATTGTTTGAGCAAAACACTACTTTAAGACATATGAGGTACGATTTAAAATTCATGTTTAACTTTCAAAAATTTACCACAGTAGAAGATCCATTATCATTAACTTCCTGAAAAACTTCTATTTTTGAACATACTTATTCAGCTATTCTTCTGCAGCAGTTCCAGAACTCCTCTTTCATGAATGTCTTCAGTTGTGCTGTTACTACTGTATCCATGCCCTGATTCAAAACATTTACCTTTCAAGATCATTTTGAGGAATGGGGAGATGACTCAGTAGAATAAGCACTTGTCTGGCAAGTGCAAGGGACTGAGTTTAATCCCTGGTTCCACAAAAGAAAAAGAAAAAAAACACCCATCATTTTGACTTTGGGGAAGAGCCAGAAGTCTTACAGTTCCAAGTCCAATAAATAAGGTGAGTGAGGACAGACTATAATATCTTTTTTTTTACCTGAAGCTTTTATTTTGTAAGAAAGAAACATCAAGACTATGCCATAGAAGCCCTAGTATGTCCACAACACCATATAGAAAAGGACAGTTGCTTACAATGACAGTGCTGAAGCTCCATCTGGGGCAAAGTACATTCTGATTCCAAGAAGTCAAACATACTAAGAATGGGTGTTAATGTCCTCACACAGATCAAAATTTAAATACTCTTATATTTTGATAATTAGGAAAACCAGAACACTGAATCATATAAATTTTGGTGATATATAATTTGGTGTTAACAAAGCCTGCCTCTTCATTAGATGGCACTTGGCAACAGTAGTCACTATGGTTTTAATTGTTCCTCATAAAGATACTTGCTTTTGAAAAAAGAACCCTCAGAACTGCTTGAGAAAGTGGTCAGAATTATGGGATATGTGTATGTAATTACAGTAAGAAGGAGTAATCTCTTGGGGTACTGTTGGCCCTTTGTGTTTTACTGCAACATCTTATTTTAAATATTGATATCCACTGTGTTTTTCAAACACTCCTTTGTATGTGAAATCTTTAGTGGTAGGGTATAATTTTAAATGTGTTCAAATTTCCATTCTCCTCATCAAAACACACAATGTGAGGTAAAGGGGAACTCTAGCTCACATCTCATTCAAAACACATTTTTCTCTGTTCTCACATGAGTGACCTCCCCAGGTGACTTGGCCAATCTGACCCATTTCTGAACTCTAAAAAAAAAGGAATAATGTGAAAGAATAACATGACAGAATTGTTATAGTAAATGATGTTATCCAAAAGGACTTTGAAGTTTGAAATGCCTCTAAGTGACAGAAATGGTAGAGATTATTTTGCCTTTGTGCCCCCAAAATCCTGTGTTTTTCTGTAAGGAATTCCTTTGCAATACTAAATATTATGCAGAATAAATAAGATGTCATGAAACACCAATGCCAGTTTTAGTTCTGTCATCTTTAGTAGTTCACCTTCCATTGCTATAATAAAATACTTGCAGCTGGGTATTTTATAAAGAAAAAAATACTTATTCACCTCACAGTTTGGGGGCTGAAATTCTCAGATGGGTGGCTCTGTAGATTTGCTGTCCGGAAAGGACCTAATGGCTGTTCACATCATGTCAGGAACATGTACAAGAAGGAAAATTTATTTGCCAGGGAAGAAACTAGAATGCAGGAAGAAGCCCAGAATACTTTTGTTTTTTTAATCACATTCTTTCAAGGAAACTAACCACGATCTCTCAAGAACTGCATTAATGCCCTCCCCAAGACCAGCCCTTCCAGTGACCTTGTTACCCTGCACTCATGCGCCTTCTCATGCACCATAACCATACCCAACCACAACCCAAAGGGCCAAATTTCCAGCACATGAACCTCAGAGAACACTCTAAAACTATATCAAATAATAGTGCCATTTGTAAGCCCATGTCCATTGCTGGATTCTCTGCACCTCCCAGACATCAGAGCATTTTCTCCAGTAAAATGCCTGGCCGACCTCCACAAATCCCTCAGTACCTTCAGAAAAGCTTATTAGCATAGATCTTATAGAGTTGTTTCTAACAGGGTTATTGCTATTTGGATGAGAAAGTGGTCACAGCTGAGCATCCAGGCCGCTGAGACAAATGCCCACAACTGATGCTTAAAAGTAGTCTCTCCAGCCTGAAAGCTGCACCCACCAGAAGCTCTTGGGAGACAACTCAGAAGTCCTTTGATATGGACAGTGTTGCATCCAGATCTGTGGTGTGCTCAGATTTCCAAAGGAAGGGACAGAAGTTGCAAGTGGAAGTGACATTTCCTCCTATAAGCAATTCAATGAGAATGTCAGCTCTCGCAGTTAGTGATGATAAACTTCAGATGAAGAGTAGCCTGCTCCCAGTACAGCTCAGAATAATCCTGGTGAATCTTCTGCTTTAAAACAGAGAGGAAATGATCAACATAATTGTGTGTAATAATAATGGCCATAATTTATTGGTTGCCAGATATGATGAAGCCTTTCAATAAATTATTTGCACATGTTACGATTTACCGTTACAAATACCATAGAAATATTTTTACCTGAATTTACCTATATGCAAAATTTGAGACTGGGGTTTAGAAAATGAAAGATCTATTAATAAAAGTAGATTCTTCTGGCTTTGATGTGTAGGTGATTTTATTTTTATGACAAATGGTAAGCTATGATTTGAGTCAAAAAAGAAATTTAATAATGTATCTATTTATTTGCTTCATTTTATTTATTGTTTCCATGGAGATCTGAATTCCCTTCTTGGTGATTCAGATTGGGGTAATCAGCAGTCTTAGTATGACAGCTCTTTCTTACACCATGTAGAGCAGTGTGTTGGCTGGGGTGGGTGGATCGCCTCTTGTGCTTGGAGATAGTGTTCTGTATTCACAACCACAATACAGTTTCCAAAAGCCAAAAGAAGTCAGAGGGATAGAGATAGAAACAGTAGAACTGAAACAAATTCCTTTTGCAGTCTCCCTTTCCTTCTTCCCTTCCACCCTCCCAAATACAGCAATAGCTAAAATGAGTGAAAACAACATATTTGCATGGCAAAAGCAAAGTAAACTTCCAAATTATAAAGTGTTATATTCTTTTAGACCACAATTTTCATTGCATCTTTCTGTGGAAACCCGTAACACAAAGCAGACAAAGAGATCTATTAGAGGACATTTGTCATGACATTGTATACAAGAACACAGAGTAATAAATTGCCATGCATGGGCAATTATTGAGGTATGAGCAAATAACTACATTGCATTCATACATTAGAAAATTACATCACCACTAAAGTTATTTCAGAAGGAATATCTATTGATACAGAGAATGCACTCCTAATTATTAAAGAGAAGGCAAGAAAATTGTATGAACAAAGTAATTTTGATTCTGTATACTGAGCACATATACTGAAATATCCAGAGAAGGGTCCTTTGGGGGTGGAATTTATAGTGTGTGGGAACATTTATCTTGATTTTCCAGATTCCTAAAACTAACCATGAATGATTTATAAAAATACAATTTAACAGTCTACACTAGTTTTCTATTATCAGTGTGACAAATTATCACTAATTGAGTTATTGAACACAACAGGAAATTTATGATTTTACAGTTCCAAGGGGGTCTCAACAGAGCTCTCAGTGGGCTAGAATCAAGATGTTAACATAGCTGTGTTTCCTTCTAAAATGTTCGGTGGAGAATTTCTTTCTTCTTCTCAGGTTTATAAATGTCTCTTGCACACCAGGATGGCAGCCCCTCCTTTTATCGCTGAAAACTGCATCTTTCTGACGCTTCTTCCTTCCTCACCTCTTTCTCTAGTTAAAGAAAGTTCCTTGATTTTAGGTGATTACTTCGTGCTGACTGGGATAATACAGGATAACCCCCCATCAGAAGGTCTCTAACTTAATCCTATATGTAGCCTTCAGGGATTAGAAAATGGGCATGCATTATGGGGACTATTTATGGGGACTCTTATGCCTTTTTATCAAAGAGATGCTTTGAGCCTATGAGCCTTACTTTTTATTATATTGTTGTTACTTGGGATTAATTATGTCACACAGTTCTGTAATCTCTACTTCCCATGCATTTTCTTTTTTTTTTTTTTAATTCAGCCTTTTTTTATAACTGGCATTAGATTAGATAAATTACAGTTTCTTCTCTCCTAGTATTATTAATTTAGTAGTGATTACTAAATTTTAAATTTGTTTTTATTTTTGTATAGAAATTTCTAAATTTAGTTTTCTATTATTTGCAACAAGACCATAGTGTGCTTTATTTTTCTTCTAAATCTCATTTTTATAATCTCTAGTTGTTATTTTTTAAATATAACTATAATATATTTTAATAGAGCCAATTATCATTTATTATCGAGAAAATGGTAATCTAGACTGAACTGGCTTCATGCTTTCATACTTGACTCTTTCATGTTATTTTTGTTCAGTTCATTTTGAAGGATCCTGCAACAGTTAAACTGGGATTAATTAGCCTGAAAGTTTCCTAGTGGATTAATGAACCATAATTCTGAATGTGGGTCATAGAGATGTGACTTTGGGTCTTTGGTCCACTGTGCATTGTTTTCCAGGTCTGCTTCTTGGTCATCACAAACTGACTAGCTTTGATCTTCCAAGCCTTTCTACCTACCTTATCTTGAAGTCAGCTAAGGCCTCTGAAATCATGAGCCAGATTGAGTCTTTTCCCCCCTTCAATTGCAGGTATCAGATATTTTGTCTCAGTAACAGAAATATGAATAATCAGATATGCTTTAATACTTTTTACATGACGGACTAAAGGTAGTAAGGTGTCTTATTCTGAAAATGTGTTTATTTCAGGGCAAATTCCAGGTTTCCCATTATCTTCTTCAAGCATATGGAACATATTCATAGCTTGGCTTCTGCTTCTTTCATTATTATGGAGAAACTGAGTGTTAAAATTACTGCAGTGACTATTTTTGACAGCTAATCTGACTTTTTATGATACCTTCTAAAATATAGTTTCTACATCCTTCATACCATGTAGCTTCACAAGGGATAACACTGTATGGATTTTTATGTCTTTATAAGAGCTCAGCACTTAATATGAATTTTCTACTTGAATGCTTATGAATTTCTCCAATCCTGAAAGGTTTTGATTTGCCATCTCCTTAAGTATCAACTACTCCTCTCCTCCTCCATTTGCTATTCTCTTCAATGTAAAATTTCTCAAATGACCTTTAACATACTTCAACACTTTTCAGTATTGTCATCTCATTGATTCGTTTTCTGGGTTACATTCTCAGATGAGTCCACTCTACTATTATTCACTTCTATTGGATTTTTAAAAAGAAAATCATTATCTCCTACATTCATAAAGTTTCTACTTGATTCTCATAATTGCTTCTTGTTGGTTCTGTGTTTTTTAAGAAAGAAATAAAAAGAGGGTGATCACCCACGCAGAGCCCCTCTCCTGTCCCTCTCTTGAACAGAAGCTTTTTTTTCCCCAATAAATATATTCTGCTTATAGCATGTTTGTTCCTAAAATTCATTCTTCAGTTTTAGAGAACACAAACTCATCCCAAGTACCTTCCAGGTTAAGAGTCTCATTTTTCACAAATATCATTTGGAGGTCATCCACTTGAGATCAGTTTTTCTTCCTGTTCATTTGGAGGTTGTCACCAAGATCACTGGATGGATGTATGAGTTTGCCTCTCTTTCATAGACCATAAATTGGGACTTGTTTAGGTAACAAATTTTTATGCTTCAAATATTGACATGTCTTTGCCATTGCTTATAATTGTTCATGTTTGCATCATAAAGTTTTACCTCCTGAAGTTCTGTTAAAATTGCTTATAATTTCTTATGCTTTGCCTCATATGTTAAAATTTTGGTCAAAATGTTGGAAAATCTAAGATAAAACATAGAAATGTTAAATGTTAATGATATTTCTTTAATGGGAGATTTTATGCTGTTGTGTACTTGTACATACTGTATTTGAAGTAGTTGCTAAATGTACTAGTATTCTTTGCTTGATTCTAGACAATAGCACTAGAAAGAATAATGATAGAAAGCCTCTTAGATGCTGTAAAATAGGACTTTTAAATCTAGCTCAGACTTAAAATATCCATGACTGCATATAAAACATGGGAGTCCTATTGCCAACTAAATGACAGTAGGTCAGCAACCATTCTTAAAGACTTGGAGGACAAGTTTCACTGGGACAGAGTAGTTCTGATCCTCCTCTACGTGCTAGAAGAAATGTCAGGCATGCTCTGTGTCAGTTTCCTTTTTTGACCTTATTCTTAATTTTCCCACATCTTTGTACTTTCCTTTTTAGAAGCATCTAAAATTAGAAAATCTCTAAGACTGTTCCAACTAAGTGAAGCCCTTAGAAAAAATGAGCATTTGTTAACGATTAAGACAGGGAAGTCATATTAGAAAAAGGACATATATCCATCTCTGGCTCAGATGAGACAAAGAGGACTATGCCCGTCCAGTAAGCCATGTCCTGGCTTAGTGTTCTGGGCAGGTCTCTTTCAGGAGGCTAAACCTGAGACACGGTGGAGAGAACTGACTTCTGGGTGACACCAGAAGGAGTTATCTCCAAAAGCAGCACACTCGTGGGACCAAAACACATTTAGTGTGAGTGAGAAATTCCAGCCTTTTTTCCTGGGTCTATATTATCATTTAGGTGTGTGACAGATAAGTTGTAGACTTTAAAACCTTTACTGTAAAATGCTAAGTGATCTTGTCCGGGTTTTTAATTATCCTTCATAGGACTTGTCAAACAGTGGTTACTCTGACAGCTAGCAAATGCTCCTAGAGCAGGTGCCACTCTTCGAAGCAGAGGGCAGGTTTCCCCAGTAGTTCTTTGGTGAATCCCCATTGAAGCATACGGTTGATGGAGAGTTGACCAGGGACACAGCTAGATTCTTTTCTGGAGACTAATGTCTGATTGAGTGGGCAAGTAGAAACTGAGAGTACCTGAGGGGTCGTGGCCAGGGCTACTCTCTAGTGGATACCTAAAGGTGCTTGTTCAAAACTGGATCTTGACCACCAAAAGGTCTCTACTTACCTATTGTACTTTTTTCCCTCTTTCTCTTAGTAGACTAGGAATGCTACCTGAACTTTTCAGTAGAATCCTTTAATGAGCCACTACTTCAAAAATCAGGCTGAGGCAGGTTGCAATAGTTTACATCCTATAGCAGCTATCAGGAGAATGATTTATATCTGTGCCTTACATGGCAACTAAGAGTAAGAAAGATTTTTGTCAGCTTTAATGTGTTTTTGCTAATGTGTAAAATGTGATTACTTAAGTTTTTCCTGTGAACTCTGAAGATTTAATATAGGCTAGTCCTAGTAAAAACTGCCCTGGTGACTAGATGGAAGGACTCAAGGGTCTTGGAGATTTCTTTTCCCTAGGCCCAGGGCAAAGTTCCTTTAGTTAATTGTCTCTCATCTACTTTTAAAGGTGATCTATTTTACAATACGGCAGGGAAAATTATCTGCTTCCAACTCACCTCCTTCTGTAATAATTATGCTTCCTTCTGTAGGCATTGCTATTGCCAGACCAACTGTAACATATTTACAAATATTCAATAAGAGTAAGTGCATGATTCATGTGTTTTGTGAGATTTTTGGGAGACAAAAATCGTGTGCCAGTTTGAGAGTAGATAGGCTAGTCAGATCTTGTCTTCCCTCTCTCAAGAGCATATACCTGCTCTGGAATGGTCTAATCAGGGGATGCCTTGAGGGGTAATTAATTAGAGGTAAAATTGAGATGTCCAGAACTCTTTTTGCATCCCAGATTATGTGAATTTCCCAATCAAAATCTCTTACTGCTTTACAGTGCATCATTACATACTAGAAGATGTTTGATCCATGCATGCTAAAAAGCCATTTAATACTTTTCTGCACATGTGCATGACCTATGTACCCCTGACAGCCAAAATGGAATGCAGAGAAAAGTATTAATTATGACACTAATTTACAACTAGAATGACACTGTAAAAAGTCAAATGGTAAAATGCTTAGAGTTTGTTTTGAAGCCATATCAAAGGCAGCCATTTTTTATCTCTTTGCTTTCTCCCCTTGGATTTCTCCCAGTTCTGATTATAGGACACAAAGGAAGCAGTTTTTACTAAAGTATAAAGTTATCTAGAGCAAAAACTATCTTTTGTAGCTCTTTTCTAATGCCTTCAGTTTACTGATTATTAAACTTATCTGTAAGAACAATCTGTATCTCTATTGAATTAGCATCTCAGGAAGAATGTCTTACCAGTGCACCTATTAAACATTCTAAGAAATCAGAGGGATGTTTATCTTTGTTCTGGTGAATAGGTAAATTTAAAATAACTAGAAGGCTTGGTTTTTAGTTCTTCTTAGACCTTCAAGAATACACACTAGAAAATGTCTTTTATCCAATCTCCTATTTAGCTATTAAGCCAGCAGAAGTCTGAATGCTTGGGCTCCAGTGGGAACTGGTAGTTACTCTGGCTGTCTGTCTCTTGGTTCTTTATAACAATATGATATTTAGCTTAAAATGTAATAGCTTGTAATGGTGCTTTTTACTAGAAGTCAAAGCTTGTTTAAGATTAATATTATATCTCTCCAATCTAATTTCTAAGTCTGAATAAATCTTCTAAAGACATCAATGTACTTTTCAAGGTTATCTAAAGATTTTTTTAAGACCTGGTTTTATCTGTTTTAGGTCACAGAGAAGAGGGCACAAGAACTCTGGAAGTTCTATATTGCTTATTTACTTCCTTAAAGGATATTGTTCTTGAGGAACTTGCATAAGTTCAGCTAAGGATGGGTGTAGCATGTAGAGGGCTGGATTACAGTTGGTCTAGAAGCCCTATCTTCTAGAAGAGAAAATAGGGGAAACCTTACTTTTAGTAATGGTGGGCTAGTCTGTGATTAACACTGTCTTGTCCTTAGGCTCCAAAGGTTAAGGAGGAACAGCCTTGGGCTCTGGGATAGTGAATGCCATAGGCACCTGAATTGCCTGGTCCTCCTGTAGCTCACATCTACATTTCAAAACTAGATAACAATATGCAATATAATGATTATTGTTAAGTTTCTGTTTTGTTTTGAAATTGTGTACTAATTTTATTGTTCCATGTTGCTTTGCTTTCATCTTTATTCTTTTTATATTTTTTATGAGCAGAATATATTTATTGGGGGCCCCACTTGTCAAGTGGAAGACAATCAGTGTTTTCCCAGGTTCCATAATTCATTTATCCCCAGTAATAATAAGAATTGGCCAGTTTATTTGAAATAATACCCAATGGCCAAGGAAGATAAAAAAGAGATTAAACCTTATGTTTAAGAGATCTCTGCTAATGAATCTAAAAAAGTTCTAACTAGTCTTTTAGAATCATAAACTTTAAGATGTTATGATATTCTAGATCCTTCTAATGTCTCAATAACTGTTCAAAATATTAGATGTTCAAATCAGTGATATGTAAGATGCTGCACTCTGGTGGACCCTATCTTTATCATTTCTTTGGGAAGTCATCACTGTCTACTTGATAAAAATCATTTTTGACTGTATTCATAGTTATCCTGTTGTGATTATTTGACACATGTGTGTTTAATAGTTTCTTTGGCTTTGTCTCCTCCAGATTTAAAGCTATTACACCTATCCAATGCCTGGAGTCTATTAAGGACCTTTAGCTAGAACTTCTGGAGAGTATCTCTGACTGCTGATCAACAACTACGACCCCTTTCAATCTGAAGAAGCCAGTGCAGTCATTACCCATGGTTCCCTCACAGCAGTTTGGGTTACTTCTTCAGAGGTTGGAATGTTGTACGCAGCTGAACCAGATAGAATTATTATAGGCAGCTAGACACAGCCAGGCCCTTGAGGAAACAAGATGGAAGGCAAGGTGACATTGCAACTTGGAAGAGACAAACACTCCCTATGGGCCAGACTTTAAGACAAAAGAAGAAACAAATACAGCCACATACTTCTCTAGGGATGGGCATCAGTGATTGACATTTTAAATAGGTATCAGTCACCTTGAAAGAGCCCCAATGAGTCACTAACCCAACCCCAACAGGAAGAGACCCTGACCCATACTCATACCCACTTGCTATGTGACTTGCTTCCCCATTTGGTACTGGATTTAATCAGTCAACTGAGCAATGGTGCTTATAATATCATTGGCTGACCATAGTTTTGTCCCACCTGATGCCCACCCAGGTGAGTTCCCATGTTCTCTACCACCTTAGTCCCACCTCACCACATGATGTTCTGCTATCAAAGTACCTGGAATAGCCGGGCGTGGTGGCACAGGCCTGTAATCTCAGCACTTGGGAGGCTGAGGCAGGAGGATTGTTGTGAGTTCGAGACCAGCCTGAGCTACAAAGTGAGTTTAAGGCCAGCCTGAACTGCATAGTGAGACCCTGTCTCAAAAAGACAAAAAAAAAAAAAAAAAAAAAGTCCCTGGAAGAGACAGCTTCCTGGAGGTCATGCACTGAGGGCTCCCCTTGTGTCACTCTCTTGGACAGAGCTTTCTTTCCCCCAATAAATATATTCTGCTCATAAAAAATATAAAAAGAATAAAGATGAAAGCAAAGCAACATGGAACAATAAAATTAGTACACAATTTCAAAACAAAAACAGAAACTTAGCAATAATCATTATATTGCATATTGTTATCATCAAATATGTTTCTCAGATTACCAGATATAAACATGCAAGATTGACCAAGCAATTAAACATTAACTCTTCCTTTCGCTAAACCTTAATTCTTTTCTTTGCCTCTGGTTGATGGATTTCTCCTTTTCATCTAAATATTCATAAAATACTTAGTTGTAAATGTATTTTTCAAATCTCTCAGTCAACTCTTTTCTTTGGCTTTGTCTCCTCCAGATTAAAAGCTATTACACCTATCCAATGCCTGCAGTCTATTAAAGGCCTTTCAGTAAAACCTCTGGAGAGTTATCTCTGACTGCTGGTCAACAGCTATGACCCCTTTCATTGCCTGTGGCTTAGAATATTTCATCTGCAGCCCCCCTCAGTAGAGTGACATGTTTTGTGAATGTTTTCACTCATACAAGTGAGCTGCCTCTCAGACAATCATGATTTTTTTTTCAGCCATTGGGAGGATAGCCCTATTCAAGTCAAGGCTTTCAGCCTGCATAAAGAAATGGTACAGTCCAAACTCCCACGTCCACTTACAAGGGCCTTTGCTTCCTTCTTCATCCAAATAATCATGAGTTTAGCCATAACTGCAGGAAGGTAAGCAGAAACATTTTAGCTTCAGTCATGAGCAAGAAGGAAAACCCTGAAAAAATGGCTATATTCTGGACACAAGCCTAGTGCTAGCTTTTTTGCAAACCTGGGTATTCTGCAGAATTGAAATTTAATTTTGATTTTGCAAATATTGTTTTAGCTTACCATGAATTATGAGTCCTAATTCTAAATGAGTCTCTAATTCTAATCCTAAAACATAGTCTTTTTGTTTCTGAGTGTAGCTATGTTCTAAAAATGTGTTATTACAGTTATTCTTATATACATTTTTGGGTATAAGATTTATATTCTTATATACATGTACACATAATATATATGAATAAATTCTATATCTTATTTATATGTATGGATATATATGGTATATTCTTTACAAAAATGCTAAAATATGATAAAACAAAGCATTTCAAATAATATTAAGTACGCATCAAAATGTATTAATATTATATAGAAACAATAATAAAAATAATGCATCTGACACTTCTATGTATTTAGTACAGGGTCTACAGGGTCTCACTATACAAATGCGATTGGTAGTGCTCCTCCTGTCTGCAGCATTTCCAAGCACTGGAATTCCAGGTGCATGGCAGCACTCCCAGACTTCATCACCCTCTCAGCATCCCCCAGGGAGCAGGGCCAGCAGGACACACTGGGGACTGAAGCAGTCCCGGTGCCTGGCTAAGCAGGTGCTGCAGTCTGCTGGGCTATCTGGCACCAGCCCTTAAAGCTGACACTTTAAGAAATTACAATAATGCCTTGGTTCATAAATACTTCTGTTTTAGGGTTTGCAAACAGCACTGTTTGGCAAAATTTTGCTTCCATTTCATGAACTCTTCTCTGGATGACCAATACGGTCATAGCAATCTTCCTCAGAATCATACAATAAGTGTGTCAATCCATCAACTAAACATTTTAAATGAACTCAGTCTTTGAACTCTCCCAGTAATCCCTTGAAATGTGTCCTAATATTATCTCTCTACTATAAATAAATAAAGAGTTGTAGAATGTTGGATTGACCTGTCCCAGGTTATTTACATGGTAAGAAACTGGCAGCACTTGTCTTCCTTCTTTGACATAGTGCTTTCTCTCACTAATCATAAATGGAGATAGAAAACAATATCTTAGAAGAGATTCTTTCTGAATAGTGAGGATATAATTTCTAAATTGCTTCTACAAAATCCATGAGATTTTGTAATAATAAAAAAGTAATGGGGTTATTTAATATGCTTTTAAAGTATAAATGATGCCTTCTTCTACATTTTCATTGTTTTATAACATGTCTTGATACAGGCAGAAAAGGACCAAATTGTATGCAAGATTCATAAGAAAACTGACAAAGGAGTGGGGGGGATCATGTCTCAAAGGTAAGAAGGAAGAATAATGAATCAGAGAACCACCCTCCTCCTTCCTGCTTTGATGTCCTTCTCTCATTTATGGTTAAATTGCTATCTTTCCACATATTTTGCAGTTTTTATGGCAATGGATGTAATCTGAAATATAGGAAATGCCCCTCTGTATTCTCAAAGCATATTTCTAATTCTTGTGATACTGCTTCTCACTAAATCCACAGGAAATGCCATGATCTCATGTGTACTGTGCGATAGCACAAAAAAAAGATGAAGTTGTGTGTGCACAGAATGTCTTTGTAGAAGCCATAAAGGATGCAAAATTGTTTTTAAAAAAGATTTTCTATGTAAATGGGAGTTATTTGAAAAAGTGAGAATATAAAAAATTATGTATCTGATGAAAAATCTATACTTTTGACTGCCAATGCCAGGAGACAACCACTTGCACCACCCCTTCTACCCCAATTTCTGGTCCCATCTGGAGGGCCTTGAACAAATATGGGAAAAGTTTTCTACAGAATGGACCATGAGTTATCAACAGATCAGTGAAATCCTATCTCAGATTCATAGTAGTCCCTATAATTGTGATAAAGAATGTGTTTTTATGAGATATTTTTACTGTGTAACACTGTAACCTACATGCTTAGACTGACACATCCTAAATTACATTTCTACCTGTTGCATAATTGACCATAATCTCACCTTTTACGTTCCATGCCCTGTAGAAGACTTCATACAAATTTTATACCAAGTGTTAAGCCTGAAGCTCTCCCAAGACAGGTAAAACAGAGCGTTATCTTCAGAAATAAAAGCAACTCCAAGGTGAATGTGCTTAAGCCTTTTTCTTTTTAAATGTCATTCATCAGAGTGGAATGATAAACTGGCCAGATAGCTCAGTAGACTATAGCATCTGCTTAGGTAGGCACCGTGACCAGGATCTGATCCCCAGCATGCATGCTGGCCTTGCCCCCGGAGGGTGCTGAGCTGTGGGTTAAGGCTGCGCATGGTGGCACACTGTAATTCCAGAGCTTGGGAGGCTGCAAACAGGAGGATGACTACGAGCCCAATCTGCGTAGTGGGACGCTATAGATCCTATACTAAATACATAAAATAAATAAGTATTAAAAAGCCTGTGAATTCTCAATATCATTCCTTGATTGTATTAAATTTCTGGAAAAACAAACACTTTTCTGGTAATAATTTATAGAATAAGTCAAGGGGAGGGAAGGAGAAACAATAAGTCTAGAAGAATTGCTAATTAATGAATCATAATATTACTTACTCAACATACACTGAATTCTAATTATATCTGCAATGCTTACTGCTAGCAAGGTATCATTAAAATATTCCAAGTCATTGTCTTCAGAAGTTCCCATGATGGTTTGCAACAGAGCATCAAATCTGTCAAATTTATCTAAGCAATTCAAAAGTTGATTTTAATTTTTCCATAATGATTTTTACCATTGTCATAAGCTCAAAAATGTACTAATCTAGATACTGCAATTCTAAGAATGCTTATTAAGGCATTTCACATATTGATTTTAAGCAAATGACAGTTTTTGTATCATTACTGTTCTCTTTTGATTGTTCTCTCAGATAAAAGGGGTACATAAGACAATGCATTAATATATTTTTTTAAATATCAAAAGAAAAAAGATTGTCTTAACCATATCTGACATATACAAAATAAAATGAATTCAGAAGCAATTAGAAGTAATATCAACATCACTTTTAAATTTAAAAATGTAAACAGAAAATGCAAAATGAGTTGTACAGAGGCATTTGGGCTGACTATTCTAGTCTATAAAATTAGACCTTAGCCAGGCTACCATTTCAATGATAAATAGTAAGCCTATTGTGGATCTAGAGAAAGCATTTTATATTGCAAAGTATAAGATGGATTCCATTCTTTCTTTAAGCAGTTCAGTGAAAACTCTTCGAAGATTCAGAATCCAGAATTTCAGCATTATCATCATGCACTCTTTTCTCTCTGCATGCTGTCCCATAAGTGGTCAACCAGGCATAGCATAAATAATTGCAATGATTTGTATTTTTGACGAACTCCATTCTTTTCAAAAATTCCTTTATTTATTTTAATTCAAATGATTTTGTTTTTGCCTAGTGCTGGAAAATAGATTCATTTTAAGCTATTTGGAGCCACACAAATCAATCACAGACTAACACTTTCCACGTGTTAATATCACTTGGGGGAAAAGCCTCCCCTGGCATTTTGGACTCCAGCAAACATTTCCACATAAGAATGAAAAAAAAAAATGAAGATGGCTACAAAATTTCTGGAACCCCTCCCTTAAGTTGTTTTTGTGTTTTGTGCTTTGTTTTGGTTTTTGCTTTTGTTATTTTGTTTTATTTTTTTTTTTTTTTTGGTAATATTAGAGATCTAGCCCAGTACCTTCTCACTAAATTATATTCCTAGTCCTTTGCTTTTTTTATTTTTCACATTACGACAGGATCACCCTAAATTGCTTAGGCTGGCCTTGAAGTTGATATCCTCTTATCTCAGTCTCAGCTCTGGCTTTAATCTCCTTATAGTCAAGTAGTATGACAAATAACGATGCCACCTTGGGTAGGTGTTGCATTGGTCTCCCCCAGCTCACTTCATCCTGCTTTCTGTGCAGCTCTTCCTACCTGCGCTTTGCACCAGCTCCTTCCTCATACCCAGCTTGATTTCTGCCTATGAAGTTCGTTGGTTGTCAGCTGTTGCTGCAGCCACTTCGCGTAGAGTAGTTCCACTCCACCAACCTTCTGCAGAGTTCAAAGTCAAGATGATCTTTAACCCAGCGACCCAAGTAGGAAAAAAATCTTCCCTCTTGGTGCTGAATTCTAATAACAATGAGTGTGGCATATTTTATCCCTTTGGAAGATGAGTTGACTACATATTAAATTATCTGAATTGATTTTATAGCCTTTGTTTGAAAGGGTTTGGAAAACAAATGTGGTCAAAGGTTGTTAATATTCATTTCATAAAATAAGTAAGTATATACCCTTGTGTATAAAATGTATCCAATCAAAATAGCCACTGTTCTGGGAACCAAAAAGACTAAGTCCTTGTCATAACACTTTGGCTATTAATTTTCTGCATGACCCTAGGCTGGTCACAAAATTCTCAAGTTTGAATTCTCATGATAACATTGCAAGGGTTGGATTAAATAACTATGTTTTTTTAATTGATTTTTCCCTGTTTTAGGATTACCTGGTATAGAATATCCTAACAGATATTATTAGCTAATGAAAATATAAAGGAAGACTAACTCCTTGCGAAGTTTAACATTTGATTGCAGAAAAAAAACATGAACACATCAGAAAAACAGAGGAAGGGTAGGGTCTAGAGAGCAGAGTCTTGGCACTAAATGTCAACAGGCATACTTCAGCTCTATAGACAGAACAGAGACACACTTGACGTGAGAGTGGGGACAGGCAGGCAGGCTGGAGGTGGCAGGAGCACAAAGAATGCAGGACAGGGTGCAGAGCTGTGGCTCCTCATCTGAGCAAAACGATGTGCTTCACTGAACCCTTACACCCCCTTCCCTCCATCGCAGTCACCTTAACACAGAGCATCAACCTTGTCATAAATCACCGAAATCCGGGAACCAATCTCTGCAGGATAGAGCTATTAATAAAAACTTCTGAACAGCTGTTTGTAGGAGGTCAGCACACGTTCATGGCCCCATGACTGGGCTGAGCACGCAGCAGGCAAGGGGGTCTCCAGGCGTATTCCATTACAAGATTCTCTCTGAGAGCAGAGCCGACTCTCTCTCTCTCTCTCTCTCTCTCTCTCTCTCTCTCTCTCTCTCTCTCTCTCTCTCTCTCTCCCCCAGTTCAGAAGACCTCAAGAATATTTCTTATTTAAATATATACCTATATTTTGAGCTACTTTGTAGAAATATATTATTTAGATCAACAATTAAAAGTTCACTAAGAGTTCAATTTGTTCCTTTGAGACTCTAGAAACAGCCTAGCTGATGCCAGCAAACTAGACTTTGATCACGAAGGATCACCACTCTCATCCAGCTTTTGGGTGTGGGTTTGTTTACTGTCCCTTTGCCAACCCGCAGGTCCTCTGCCTCTGCTCCCTCTCCCTGCTTTATGGCTGGAATGTTTCTGAAATTCAATGTGTTTGACTTTGCACCATTTAGTGTTTCTTGCCAATACTCTGGCCTGTGCTTGAGCTATCTGCTCTCTATACTTGTTCTCTGTCTCAGACTTAGCTTTAATTTAGCCCAATCTAATGAGCTCATTTTGAAATTTCTTCTAAAGTAGGGATTCTACCAGGGGCATTTTAAGTCCTTGCTTTTTTCTCTATTGACTCCTGTCTCATTCTGAAATTACTTTTATGAGAGAAGGACCATTTATAGTCTTCCTATCTTATTCTTATTTGTTTCCTTTTTCCAAATGACAAATGAATACATGATATATAGAAAAACTTTAAGTGGAGCCAGAAAGTATGTAAGAAAACACATTTAAGATCAGATTTCATCATTGAGAAGCATAAAATTTCAAAAGATAAAAGTGTAAATAAATGCAACTTGGTAAATATTATGTAGTCAATATCTTCTACTGATTTCCATGAAAGACTGTCAACTTTCTCTGAGCATGTCTTCAGTATTTTGATTAGTTTTGTACTTGCACCTCCATGTAACCTGTATTTTTCCTGTCAAACTCAATTTTAACTGAGAAAGGTTTTTCATTATTGAAAATTTTAACATCGTGGTACTGTAGTACAGAAGCAGAGAAAAAGACACAAAATTTAAATTTAACTTTTAATGATTGTCACTAGGATAAGTGCAATTTTTGGACTGGATTTTGAATAAATTTTTTATATACATATATAAACTACTATAAATTAGAAAGAATAATTCATTTATTTGAATATTTGTATTGGGGAAAAGAAATAATGGAGACATGAAAGGATGGGGAGGGAGATTAATGTCTAAATTTGATAGTAGAAATATAATGCTTTTCACACAAAAATATTTCACCTTTAATTTTTCTTATAAATGTTTATTAAATAGAATGATGCAAAATTTTTCTTCTAAAAGATGGAAGTTCTTTTTAGATCTTTTAAAATAATTTTTAAAGCATTAACAAAGTAGTTTATTGTTAAATGGACTAGAGTAAGACCTTCTATCTCAGATTGGAACCTAGAGGAAGTTGGGGTAGCCATGTGGGCATCTGCCCAAGATGAGATGGAAACAGACTGAACTGAATGAACTTTTGTTAGATATAGAAAAACTTTGAAATGTATAAGTTAATGGAAAGACTTTAATTTCATATGGGTCCTCGAATAGATAGATAGATGATAGATGATAGATAGATAGATAGATAGATAGATAGATAGATAGATAGATAGATAATAGATAGACAGATAGACAAATAGGACAATATTTACATTTTAAATGAGACAAATGCCTGTGGGCAACCAGAGGTTGAATCTTCCTCAGCTCAAGAATGAGGAACACACAAATTTAGTGCCATGTGACCAATACAACCTCTTTACAGTATAAACACAACTTAGTAAAGGCAGTACTTAGACCCAAATTCAGCCTAGCTTACTTCTTGCAAAGGAGGAGTTGAAATCTTGAGCCAGAAGCATGTTTCAAGCTAATTGGAGAGGTATAATATAAATAATAATACAAACTAGTTAGTGAACAAAGGCTTATGTGTATAGTACAGGCAATAACAAAATTCTAGTGGGATCCATGTAGTCAAGAGTCAAAAGAAAAAGAAAGTCCTGATAAGTGCCAGAAGAAAGAAAGGACTTTGGGAAGTCAGGATTTGAGTAAATTGAGGACAGTAAAAACAAAAAAGAAAACCAAGTTGAACCACCTTAAGGTCAACTGACCAAGTCCCAGAACTCACAGTGTTGCCATAGTTAAGGATGCTTAATAAGAACTCAGTTAGAAAAGGCTTTGATGTCTGCAGAAAGAATTTGGAGTTTCCTGAGAAACTATGAAAAGCTCTAAGAAAGCATCCTCTAAAATTTAGGGAGACTGTCTTCTATTTATTAGTTTAATTATTTGGTAATCTCATTGCTGTCTATTCCTTGTCATAAATGTATGGTTTCATGAAGCATAGGTGAAAATCCTGTTTAACAGAAAGCTAACTTGATTGACTGATGGCCTGCACCTCAAAGGAGGCTCAGAGCCCAGTAATCAACAGGGCCCGATGGATCCACTCTACTTTGGCTGGCCACACCCAGAAGGAGCTGAAGAGCCCAGTGGCTAGGGGACTACAGTGGACCCACTTTTATGGGGCACATTAGGAAGGAGCCCAGCACAGAAGGCAGACATAGGCTGGTCAAGTGCAAGTTCAGTAGATCTAAACCTGGTGAGGTGAGGCACATTGCTAGGTCCCTTGAGGCCCAGACCAAGGCACAGAGATATGGAAGCAACCTCACAGTAAAGAGGTGGTAGCAGGTAACAGGATTGAGCTAGTCTGCCTGGAAGACTCCAGGTTCACGAAGGGGAGGTTCCCAGACAGAACTCAGGGGAAGTAACCTAAACACAAATTCCCAATTTAAGAACTGCTTTGTTATGCAACTATAATGACTGACCCTATGGTCTAAAGTACAAATACATCAGCGACCAAAGTGTGTCAATTTCTAAATCACACTACCTGTCATTAGTACTGCTAATTGTGCTGCTATAAGTAGTAGTTCAACTATCTTATCTGCCTCAACCACATATTCCCTTTTGGGTATTAATATAGGGAGATGCTTGAGTAACAAGCTCACCAACGCTCTATACTGAAGGACAGAGAACAGTGCCAAATGGAAATCAATATCTCACCCTCGTGAACAGAGAAGGCAAAATTTTGGTACACAAACAAAATAAGAATTTTTGACACAGAAGAAATATCTAAAGAATAGACTTCACAAAGAGGCTCTGATTACAGTGATAAAGCTACATACTATCAAACTTTCACAAAAGACATTGCAACAATTAAAATAAAAATGAAATAGAAAATGAAAAAAGGAGGTGTAAAATGCATTGTCAGGCCCAGGCCTACTGAGAATAAAACCAGGGGACATCAGTATAGGAGAATTTGGAAGTCAAACACCTGAAATCTCCAAAATAATAGCAACTAAAGTAAAGAAACAACAGCAGAGGGGTAGACAGGAAGTCAGATCAGAAATAATCTTCCCAGTAATAATGAAATGATGGGCTGGCAAAATAGTTCAACAGATTAAAAGGAAAAGAAGCAGGGGGAGGGGCCAGAAGTTTGAGTACCAGTCCTGCCATGTCGGACCTGCCCCTGGGATGCCCTGAGACAGCAATTGAGACTGGACATGATGGTGCGTGCCTGTAATCCCAGCTCTTGGGAGGCTGTAAACAGGCGGATCACTATGAGTCCAATCTAGTAACAAGACCCTGAACACCATGTAGACCCTTCCCTAAAATACAAAACAGAAAAAAGTTTGATGGAGAATTGAAATACTTCCATGACAAAGAACAACTGAAGAAATTCATGCCAACCAAACCAAACCTACACAGCATACTAAAAGATATTCTAGAGAAAGATCAGAATGACCACAACTCCAAGAATGAGAGCAGAAATAACCCACCAAATAAGGCAAACAATTAAATACAGGAGAAAAGAAGGGAACCGATAAGAAAATAGCATGACAAACATAATAAGTCAATACATATAAATTATAACCACCAATATAAATGGACTCAGTTCAACAATTAAAAGAAATAGATTGGCAGAGTGGATAAAGAAACAAAATAAAAAAATATGCTGTATACAAGAAACACATTTAACCCAAAAAATTCATAGGTTGAAAGTCAAAGGAAAATAATTCTACACGCTCCAGGACCTCAGAAAAAAAAAAAAGCAGGGTTAGCTATCCTGTTCAATGAAAATCTGAGGGCTGACCAGCTACCTCAGAAGATTAAAGCACATGCTCAGGCAGACACAGGGGACTGGGGTTTGATCCCTGGGCCTGTCATGCTGGCCCCAACGCCAGGGTATGCCGAGACAGCAAATGAGCCTGGGAGTGGTGGCATGCATCTGCAATCCCAGCACTTGGAAGGCTGAAAACAGGAGATCACTATGAATCTAATATTCTTAGTGAGACCTTGTAGATGCTGTAGAACCTGTCCTAAATACACTAAAACAAAACAAACACACAAAAAAACAAAGACAATCTGAACTTCAAACAAAGAATAATAAAATGAAATAAAGAAGGTCTCTACATAGAGGTTTAGGAAAAAATCAAAGAAAAAGAGACAACACACATAAATACATATGCACTAAATATGGGAGCACCCAACTATGTGAGACAAATTTTAATGGGCATTAAAAATCTAACAATCAATATCACAATCTTAACAAGGGACTTTATTACCACCTTATCTCAAAAACATAGGTGAAGCATACAAAAAATTAGTACTGAGGTAACAGAACTGAGGCAAAGCTTTGAAAACATGAACTTAGTGGACATATACAGAGTTTTCCACCCAACAACATCAGAATACACATTCTTTCCAGCTGCACATGGGACAATTTTATAACATACCACATACTAGTCTATAGGTCACGCTTCAGTGTATGTAAGAAAACAGTGATTATCCCATGCATATTTTCTGGCCACAATGTGATGACACTAAAAATAAATGACAAAAGAAACCACAGAAACCCCATAAATACATGGAAACTAAATAATACCCTATTCAGCAACCAGTGGGTTATAAATGAAATTAAACAAAAAATTAAGCAATATCTACAATCCAATGAAAATTCAAGCACAATGTATTATAATTCTTGGGATACAATGAAAGCAGTTCTCACAGGGAAATTTATAGAGGTGAACTCACACCTTAGGAAAACAGAACAAGAACAGATAAATAGCCTAAAGCTGTGCTTTATGATTCTACAAAAATAAAGAGCAAACCAAGACCAAAGCCCAAAGATGGAAGGAAATTATACAGATTAAAGCAGAAATTAATGCAATTGAGACAAAGAAAACAAGACAATGAATCGAACAGCTGGTTCTTTGAAACATTAAGTAAAATTGATATAGCCCTAGCCAACCTCATCAGAAAAAGAAAGAAAAAAACTAAACTTCAAGCAATAAGGAATGAAAATAGTGAAATTACTACAGATCCTGTGAAATTCAGATGATCATAAACAGCCATTTTGAAAATCTTTGCTCTCACAGAATAGAGGACACAGAAGAATCAATGAATTCATAAATAGTTAAAAATTACCAAAAATGAATCTAGAACATGTTGAAACTCCTGAACAACCCAATATCATCAGCCAATGAAAATGAAAATGTAATAACAAATTTATTGGAAAAGAAAAACGTAGGTCCTCATGGATTCAGTTGAATTCTACAAGAAATTTAGGGATTTAATCCCAATATTCCTCAAACTCTTTGATGAACTTAAAAATGAAGCAAAACTCCCAAACTCATTTCAGGAGCAAAGAAATACTGTTACCAAAACTGGAGAAAGACTCAACCAGAAAAGAAAACTATAGACAAATCTCTGTCATGAACATAGAGGCAAAAATCCTCAATAAAATAATAGCAGCCCCAATCTCAGGCCATGTGAATATGTGGGAGAGCTTCTACTCTGTCCTGCGCCCACCGGACCAAGCCCAGGCCAAGTGCATGAGAGAGAACCTTCCCCGCACTCTGTGGACCTCCCTGCTCCTCCAGAGCAAGCACAGCCCACCCTGCATGCTGCATCAAGCCCAGACCAGGCACAGTGAGTCTGTGGGAGAGGTTCCAGATTCCCTGTGTTCAGGTAACCTCTCCAGACCAAAACTCAGGCACACCTCATGAATGAGACCCTCTACCGAACCTTCAGGATAATTCTACCCCTCCTCAGCGCCCCGCCCCCAAGCCCACCCAGTGAGTGAAAACTTCTGGGAAGCTCTTGAGAGCAAGCCCAGGCCCTGCTAGTGTGTGGGAGAGCTTCTGCACTACCCTGTGCCCCTGGGTACAACAGAGGGGCATGACAGGTTCACTGTTGTGCCAGAAGGGCACAGCAGGTTCACTTCCAAAGGCTGCAGCAGGAAGGAGCTGAACACAACAGCTATACCCAAGCCATGCATAACTGGATAAACTCAAAACTAAATGGAGCTGCATCTGAATTTCAGTAGGTGCTAAGGTTATAACTGCACCAAAGTTCTACATCAAAGATCAGAGGTCAGTGCTATATGAAATGGTGAAGATAAGGAGCAAAATGCAATCTCAGGCCTCGAGCCCACCCCGAACAAGTACAGAGAACACTAGCTCAGCTGAAATGTATTAATTCATAGCATCAGAAGTAAAGAAACAAGTGCAAAAAGGTATAGAGGAACTAAGAGCAGAATCAGTTTCTGAAATAAAAAAAGAAATCTCTGAATTCGTATCATCTGAAGAATCAAATACATGATTCTTTGTGAATGAAGGAACACCAATACAAAAATAAATGCTGCAGTAAAAGAATTAATAGCTGCTTCTAAAGAAGACTTGATAAAAATAAATAGAGGAGATTAGAAATATGACAGATTCCTTGAATGAGCAATACAGGAAAGAAATAGAACGCATGAAGCAGAATCAAAGACATAGAGAGGAACTTAAAATCTCAACTACAAGCATGCAAAATCATTTGAATGAAAGTGAAGACAGAGTTTGAGATGTTCAAGATGCTGTCACAGCTAGTGAAAAGGTAAAAAAGGATCTCTTAAAAACAACTAGAATGAAAGAAAAAATAATTCATCACTGGCAAGATGAAGCAAAGACGAACAATGTGAGACTAACAGGCATCAGTGAGAAGGATGGAATCAATATAAATGATATAAAAAGAATATCGTCAAAAGTAATACCAGAAAATTTTTCCCAAATATGGAGAAACAATCTGATGTTCAGGTAACTGAAGCATACACAATGCCAGATAACTTCAACCCAATTAAAAACACACCAACCTATATACTAGTCAAGATCCCAGAAATCCAGCACAAAAATAATATACTGAAAGCCATTAGAGAAAAGAAGCAGATCACATTCAAAGGAAAATCCATCAAAATTACAGCCAACGTCCCTTCCCAAACCATGAAGGCAAAAAAGAACATGGAACACAGTACTTCAAGTCCTCTATGAAAACAAATTCCAGCCAGACTACTATACCCTGCAAAACTCTCTTTCAAGTTTAATGGAGAAATGAAACACTCCCATGCAAAGAACAACCAAAGAATTTCATGATGAAAACGTCAACCCAACAAAGACTACTGAAAGGTGTTCTAGCAAGGGCCCAAAATGATAAGAACTCCACAAACAAGAACAGAAGGAACCCAAATAATAGGGCAAACATTAAGCATAACACAAAAGAGTAAACAACAGCAGATAAATAACATATCATCAGCAAGACAACACACCTCAATTATAACCATAAATGTAAAAGGATTTAATTCACCAATTAAGAGAAATAGAATGGCACAATGGATTAGGAAACAAAATGCAACAAGATGCTGTATACAAGAAAAACACTTAACTCATGAAGAAATTCATGGGCTGAATATCAAAGGCTGGAAAACAATATTGCATGCCCCAGCACCGCCCAAAAAAGCAGGGTTAGCTATCCCGTTTTCACACAGTCTCAACTGCAAACCAAGAACTACCAAAAGACCTAAAGAAGACCACTATATACTGCTTAGGTGGAAAATTCAAGAGGAATAGGTAACACTTATGAATTTACATGCACCAAACATGGGAGCATAGAACTATATAAGTCCAACCTTTTTTTTTTAAATTTAAGAAGAAACAGCAATGAGACAGTTTTAAGACAAATTAACAGGACAGATTTGATAATTAATACATTGAAGACTGTTTTCATAATGTTTTAGTATTGTACAAGGTGCATACATGATATTGTACTTACAGACATTACTATAGCAATTGTCTCTAATCAGAAACTTGAGAGAGTGTAGCAGTACAGTTATTTTTATAGCTCAATTGTATCACAGATTCAATAATTAATACTGTCTACCCTGTTATCTCTCTAATGCTTAGTGCTGATCATACATAGTAATATAAATTAAACATAATAACTTGTCCAGGCACTATTAGTGCAAATCTTGCTTTCCATAGAATTATGCAGAAGCACTACATATTTATCCTAACTGTACCATCTATACAAACACATCCTGGTTCTTCCTTTGTGTCCCCCTTTTTCTGTCTAGACCTATCAAAGATAGGCACTCTGTTGTCATCAAACCACTACAGGTGTCCGAACTCGGCGACACAATCCAACACAGCCCAGCATTCCACAATAATACGGAATATTTTGAAGAGGTTGTTGATTATAGCCATTTACAACTCAACTTATTATTGTGGCCCAACGTTAAAACACCTGATTTTTATACTTTTCTGCTGGATGATTAAGACTGAGAGCAAAAGCTACATAAGAGAAACAGCAGCTATTGTTTCTGATTAGGTCAATCGGTAAAGTCCCCTCAGGGTTTATCTTATAATCCTGTACCTTACTATGTAGATCCATTGTCTGTGTCAGCCATTTGGATGCCCCAGCACCGCCCAATTCTTGACCAGTTTGCTCTCTGTGAAAGCTTTAGAGAAAGTTTTCTCTCCATGTGACTCTCTCCAGGCACACTATACATCATCAATCTCCTTCTTCAGTGGCTCCATAATCTCCCCGATCAGAAAATTTGGGGCACAACTGAGTTTCATGATGTTACATAACAGGTTCTCCTATGTCCTGAGTCTTCACTGACCTTGAAAGGCTAGGGTCAAAATGTTGGTGGACCTTGCAACTCTTATTTCTCCAGTTCTTGATCTGTGAACTTCGGTTGTTAACCATCCAGAAGAAAAGCTGATTAGTACCCTGCAGCATATGTTGTTCAATTTGCCTTAACTATTTGATTAAATTATATTTAGTTGTTCTATATTTCTAGTTGTATTTCTTCTTTTGAATTCTTATACTAGAGAGAATATATGATATTTGAACATATGTGTCTGGTTTATTTCACTTATGCGTATATGCTCAAGTGGCATCCACTTCAATATAAATGCTTCAAGTTTATCATTCTTCTTTTTAATTTTTGTTTTATTGAAGTACAAATATCAATGAGATAGTTTTATTTTTTTTGCCAAACTGGGGATTGAACTCAGGCCCTTGCGCTTGCCAGGGAAGCCCTTATTCCACTGAGCCATCCCCCCCCCCAGATAGTTTTAACATACCTTGACAAGATGGATTTGATAAATTAATACATTGCAAACAGTTTTCATAATGTTTTGGTATCATAGAAGGTGCATACATGATATTATACTTACAGACATTATTATACTGTATGTCTCTTATCATTAAGTAAAGAGAGTGTAGCTGTTTGTGTATCTTAGTTTTTATACTTGAATTACATCAAAGATTCAATAATTAATACTTTCTACCTTAATATTTTCCTAGTGGTTGTCCCACAGTACTACAAGCTGACATAATATCCTGTCCAACCACTACCAGTGCAAATCTTTCCTCTCAAAGAATTATGTAGAAGCACAACATTATCTATTCAAACTGTACAGTCCATACACACACATCATGATTCTTCCTTTTTATACCCTTCCTTTGTCTACACCTATCAAAGATGGGCACTCCATTATCATTCAACTAACTTAGGTGCTTGAACTCGACAACACAATCCAACACAGTCCAGCATTCCACAACAATGGTGAGTTCTCCGAAGAAGTTGTCGACTGTGGCCATTTACAACTCAACTTAATATTATGGCCCTGCAATGTATACTTCATTTTTATACTTTTCTGCTGGATGCTTAAGACCTAGATAGAGCAAGACTTATATACCAACACGTGAACTTTATGTTTCTTATGTGGTCAGTGAAGTCCCCTCAGGGTTTATCTTGTAATCTTGTACATTATTCTGTAGATCCTTTCTCTGTGTCATCCATGTGGATGAGTAACAGCCAATGCTTGACCAGTTTGCTCTCTGTGAGAGCCTGAGAGAAAGTTTTCTCTCCATGTGACTCTCCCCAGGGATACTACAGAATTTTGATCTTTTTCCTTTGTGGCTCCATAGTCTCCTTGTTCAGAAAATTTGGAGCTCACCTGAGTTTCTTTTTTTTTTTTTTTTTTTGGCAGAACCAGGGGTTGAACTCTGGCCCTTGCGCTTGCCAGGGAAGCACTTATTCCACTGAGCCATCTCCCTGGCCCCCATCACCTGAGTTTCATGATGTTGCATTACAGGTTCTATGTCCTGAGTCTTCGCTGACCATGAAAAGCTAGGGCCAAAATGTTGGCTGTCCTTGTGGCTCTTCTATTTCTCCAGCTTTGATCTGTGAATTTAGGTTGTTAACCATCCAGAAGAAAATCTGATTAGTATCCTGCAGCATATGCCATTCACTTTGCCTTATCTGACTCAACTGATTTTAGTTATTGTTGTACATTTCCATTTGTATTTCTGCTTTTTGCCTCTTATACTAGGGAGACTATATGATATTTACACATGTGTGTCTGGTTTATTTCACTTATGAGTATATGTTCAAGTGGCATCCACTTCAGTATAAAAGCTTCAAATTTATCATTCTTAGCAGCTGAGTAATACTCCATTATATAGAAATACCACACCTTTTTCAACCATTCCTCATGTGATGGACATCTTGGTTGTTTTCAACATTTTGCTATCACAAATTGTGCTGCTATAAACATAGGTACATATATATCACTATGATATAATGATTTCAGTAACTCTGGGCAAATTCCCAGTAGGAGGATAGCTGGCTTGTACAGGATTTCCAGTCGTACTCTTCTGAGGAGTCTGCATACTGATGTCCACAATGATTGTACCAGTCTGCATTCCCACCACAATGGAGAAGTGGTCCAATTTCTCCCCAACCTCTCCAATATCTGTTGTTGGTTGATTTCCTTATGATAGCCATTCTTTCTGGAGTGAGATGGTATCTCAGTGTTGTTTTTATTTGCATTTCACGGATGGCTAGAGATGTGGAGCATGTTTTCATATATTTATTCACTGCTTTAATTTCGTAATCTGAGAAGTGTGTATTTATCACAGATGCCTATTTCTGGATTGGGTCTTTAAATTTAGTGGCCCTAATACATCTTAGTTCTCTATATATTCTAGAGAACAGACCTTTGTCTGATTGCTTATTAGTTACGATTTTATCAAAATTTGTGGGGTGTCTTTTCACTTTGTTGACAATTTCTTTTGAAGTGCAGAAACTCCTCAAGAAGAGTTGATTCCAGTTGTTGATTCTTTCAAGTGTTTCCCGTGTAAGTATATGTTTGTTCATGAACTCTACCTACCCCTATGTCTTCAAGAGTTCCTCCTAATTTCTCTTTCAGGAGATAGAGTGTTTCTGTTTTAATGTTTAGAACTTTAATCCATTTTGACTTTAGCTTAGTGCATGGAGATAGACCTGGGTCAAGTTTTAGTTTTTGGCATGTAGAAAGCCAGGTTTTCCAGCAACGTTTGTTAAAGAGGCTATCTTTCTTCCAATGAGTATGTTTGGCCTCTTTGTCGAAGACCAGGTAGCTAAGTGTGTTTGTAGATGTCTCTGCATCTTCTAATCTATTCCATTGATCCTCAGGTCTATTTTGTTGCTAATACCATGTTGATTATATCACAGTGGCTTTGTAGCATAATTTCAAGTCAGGAATTGTGATGCTTCCTGCCTTGTCTTTATTGGCCCAGTTTGCCTTTGCTATTATAGGTCTTTTCTGGTCCCAAACAAATTTTAGGAACAATTTCTCTAGGTCTGGGAGGTATGTTGGTGGCAGTTTGATAGGATTTGCATTAAATATGTACAGCGATTTTGGGTGTATGGCCATCTTCACAATGTTGGTTCTTCCCATTCAGGAGCATGGAATATCTTTCCATTTTCTGAAATCCTCTATAATCTCTTTTCTTAGGGTGTTGTAATTTTCTGTGAAAAGATCTTTGATTTCCTTGGTTAAGTGAATCCCAAAATATTTCATTTTCCGCGGTGCTATTGTAAATGGTATTGTTTCTATTGTTTCCCTCTCTGTGTGTTTGTTATCTGTGTAGAAGAATTCTATTGACTTTTGAGTATTGACTTTGTATCCTGCTATGCTACTGAATTTGTGTAGGAATTCTAGTAATTTCTTGGTGGAATTTTTGGGGTCTTCCAAGTAAATTATCATGTCATCTTCAAATAGTGATAATTTAACTTCTTCTTTACCTATTCTTATTCCTTTTATTTCTCCCTCTTTTCTAAGGCTGTTGCTAGTGATTCCAAAACTGTATTGAATAGGTGGGGTGATGGACGAAATCCTTGTCTTGTACGTGACCTAAGAGTAAAAGATTTCAGTTTTTCCCCATTTAAGATTATATTAGCTTTTAGGTTGTCATAGATGGCTTTTATCAAATTAAGGTACATTCCATCTATTCCTATTTTCTGTAGGTCTTTGTACAAGGGAATGGATTTTGTTAAAGGCCTTTTCCGATCCTCCTCCATCCCGCCTGCGCCCGCCCAGCCCCAGAGACCGGCCAGAGACAGCGGGGCTGATTCTGCCATCCTTTCCATCCTGCCCAGCCCCAGAGACCAGCCAGCGAGACCTATGGCCTGAGACAGCAGCTGACTCCAGCGGTCTCCTGGATCCCACCTCAAGCTGTCCCAGTGAGTGGAAATTTGCACGACTCTCCTGGCTTCCCAGATCAGTGAGAGTGTGGTGAGTCTGAGGGAGAGCCATTGACTTCTTCCCACGCACGCTACCCGGACCCCTGCCCCCAAGCCCTTCAAGTCAGTGACTGGCCTGAAATCTCAAGACCCACTAACCAGTACCTCCCTGGATCCCCTGCCTGAAAGCCCGCTGAATGAGTGGGAATTTCCCCACTCTCTCAGCATCAAAGTTCAGTGAGTGTAGAACTCCCAGCACAACGTACCCAAGAGACATTTCATAGGGATTCCCTGCCCACCCAGCCCCCATGGCCCAGTGAGAGCTCCAGGCACACCGTGCTAGAGAAACATTTCCAGGTGATTACCGGTCCTACCCCACAGCCCCAAGACCCAGTGCAGTTCGGCCTTGACTGAGAACTCCAAGCCTGCCATGCCGGAGGGACACTTCTCAGCAATCCTTGGTCCCATGCCATGGACCGAAACCCACCACAGCCTGGCCAGTGAGTGAGGGCTCCAGGCCCGCTGCACTGGAGTGACCTTTCCCAGCCTTCTCGGGTTACGGCCTGTAGACCCAGACCCAGCACAGGCTGGCCAACCCAGTACAGCCTACCCAGTGAATAAGATCATCCACTATCCTTTTGTGAGCCCAGAAGACCCACCAAAGACCAGGCCCGCCCACCTGAGGAACGACCTGCCTGACATAGGAGGGCTGACCCCGAGAACCAACAGAGGGGAACCAAAGGAGCTGCAGCAAAAAAGGAACTGAACACAACAGCTAGACCCAGGATAGGCATACCTGGAAAATCTCAAACTTAATAGACTGGCACCCAAATCTCATAACAAGCTAAGGATATAACTTCACCAAAGCTCTACACCAAAGGTCAAAGGTCAGTGCTATACAAAATGACAAAGAGAAGAGGAAAAATGCAACCTCGAGTCCATCAGGAAGGGCAGAGGACACTAGCTCAGCTGCAATGAATGAACTAACAGATCCAGTAGCAAAGGAACAACAGCAGAAAGCTATAGAGGAAATAAAATGAGAAATAATTCCCCAAATTAAAAAAGAAATATTTGAATACATAGTATCTGAAATAAAGAATGAATTCCAGAAACACTGGGTAGAAAAACTATGCTCACCCAGAACAAGTGCAGAGAGCACTATTGCAGCTGATATATATGAATTAATAGCATCTGAAGCAAAGAAACAACAGCAGAAAGATCATGAGGAACTCAAAGCAGAAATAATTTCTGAAATCAAAAAAGAATTCTTTGAAAAAAAAAAGAATCCTTTGAAATCATAGCATCTGAAATACAGAAGCAAGTCTGGAAACATAAAGAGGAAACACAAATTGGAAGAAACACTGCAGAAAAAGAATTAATAACTACCTCTAAAGAAGGCATGGATAAAAAAATTGAGATCAGAAATATAATCGATTCCTTGAATGAGAAAAGAAACAGAACACATGAAACAGAGTCAAAGAGATATAGAAGAACAAAAATATCAATCAGTAGTCTACAAAACCGTTGAGTGAAACCGAAGACAGAGTTTCAGATCTTAAAGATGCCAGTGCAGCTAATGAAAAGGTGAGAAAGGATCTCTTAAAAACAATGAGAGTGCAGGAAAAAATAATCCATCACCTGCAAGATGACGCCAGGATGAACAATGTGAGAATAATTTGTATCAACGAGAATGAAGGAGTCAATACAAATGACATAAAAAGAATTTGGAGAGAAGTAATCATAGAAAGCTTCCCAAACAGGAAACAATCCAACATTCAGGTCACTGAAGCATACAGAACACCAAATAACTTCAACCCAAGTAGAAACACACTGAGACATAGAGTAGTTAAGATCCCAAAAATCCAACACAAAAATAATATACTGAGAGCTGCTAGAGAGAAGAAGCAGTTCATATTCAAAGGAAAACACATCAGAATTATAGCTGACTTCTCCACACAAACAATGAAGGCAAGGAGAACATGGAGCAGAGTTCTCCAAGTCCTACACGAGAAAAATTCCAGCCCAGACTATTATACCCTGCAAAACTCTCTTTCAAGTTTGATGGAGAAGTGAAATACTTCCACGACAAAGAACAACTGAAGAATTTCATGATGTCAAAGCCATCCCTTCACAGGCTGCTGAAAGATGTTCTAGAGAGTGACCACAATGACCAGAACTCCATGAATGAGAATGGAACGAACCCACTAAACAGAACAGTCAATTAAACACAGGTTACAAAGGAGCAAACAATACCAGGTAAATATCATGACAAACATAAGTCAGCACATTTCAATTATAACCATAAATATAAACGGACTCAATTCTCCAATTAAGAGAAATTGACTAGCACATTGGATTAGGAAAGAAAATTCAACAATATGCTGTATACAAGAAACACACTTAACTCAAAAGGACATTCATAGGCTCAAAGTCAAAGGATGAAAAACAATACTACATGCTCCAGCACCTCAGAAAAAAGCAGGAGTAGCAATTCTGTTCTCAGACAGTCTCAACTTCAAACCAAGAATGATCAAACGACACAAAGAAGGCCACTATATATTGGTCAGGGGAAAAATTCAAGAGCAAGAAGTGACACTCATAAATATCCATGCACCAAACACAGGAGCACCCAACTATGCTACACAAATCTTAAAGGACATGAAAAACTTAATATCTTAGAACACAATCTTAACGGGAGACCTCAACACACCCCTATCTCAAAAAGATAGGTCAAGCCAGACAAAAAATTAGCAAGAAAGTAGCAGAACTGAACCAGAGCTTGGAACAAATGGACCTGTTGGACATATACAGAGTGTCCCACCCAACCACAGCTGAATACACATTTTTTTCAGCTGCACACGGGTCATTTTCCAAAATAGATCACATACTAGTCCAGAGATTATGCCTAAGTATATGCAAGAAAATAGAAATTATCCCATGCATACTACCTGACCACAATGCAATGAAATTGGAAATAAATGACAAAAGAAACCAGAAAAACCCACTATATTCATGGAAAGTAACCAACACCCTACTCAGCAATCAATGGGTTGCAGAAGAAATTCAACAAGAAATTCAGCAATATCTACAATTCAATGAGAATTCAAGTACAACTTACCGGAAATTATGGGATGCGATGAAAGCAGTTCTTAGAGGGAAAATAATAGCTATGAACTCACACATCCAGAAAACAGAAAGGGAACAAATTAGTACCTTAATGTTGCACCTCCGACAACTAGAAAAAGAAGAGCAAACAAAACCCAGAGGACAAAGACGGGAAGAAATCATAAAGATTAGAGCAGAAATTAACTCAATTGAGATCAAAAAAACAATTCCATGAATCTACAAATCAAAAAGGTAGTTCTTTGAAAAACTAAGTAAAGTTGATAAGCCTCTTGCCAACCTCATCAAAAAGAGGCAAAAGAAAATTCAAGTACAAGCGATAAGGAACGAAAAGATTGAAATGACCACAGACCCAGTGGAAATTCAGAAGAATATCAATAGTTACTTCGAGAATATTTACACTCACAGAATAGATGACACAGAAGAAATGGACAGGGGGCTGGGGAGATAGCTCAGTAGAATAAGCAAGAATAACTTGCCTGGAAATTGCAAGGTCCTGAGTTCAATCCCAGGTACTGCAAAAAAAAGAAAAAAAGTCTTTTAAAAAAAAAAAAGAAAGAAAGAAAGAAATGGACATATTTCTTGAAAGGTACAAATTACCAAAACTGAATCCAGAAGATATAACAACTCTCAATAAGCCGATAACAGCCAATGAAATATGAAACATAATAAAAAGCCTTCCGACAAAGAAAAGTCCAGGTCTTGATGGACTCACAGATGAATTCTACAAGAAATTTATAGAAGATATAATCCCCACACTCCACAAACTCTTCCATGAAGTTGAAAAGGAAAAAGTCCTCCCAAAATCATTTCTGGAGGCAAGTATAGTACTGATTCCAAAACCAGGGAAAGACACAACCAAAAGGGAGAACTACAGGCCAATCTCCCTCATGAACGTACATGCAAAAATACTCAACAGAATCCTGGCAAATAGAATACAGTAAATCATCAAGAAGATCACACACCATGACCAGGTAGGATTCATCCCAGGGATGCAAGGATGGTTCAATATTTGAAAATCTATAAATGTAATACACTATATTAATAGACTGAAATATAAAAACCATATAATCATCTTAATTGATGCAGAGAAAGCCTTTGACAACGTCCAACACTCTTTAATGTTCAAGGTCCTACAGAAAATTGGAATAGATGGACTCAATCTTAACTTGAAAAAAGCCATCTATGACAACCCAAAAGCTCATATAATCCTAAATGGGGAAAAACTGAAATCTTTACTCTTAAATCAGGTACAAAACAAGGATGTCCTTCATCGCAACAGCCATTAGAAAAGAGGGAGAAATAAATGGGATAAGAATAGGTAAAGAAGAAGTTAAATTATCAGTATTTGCAGATGACATGATACTTTACTTGGAAGACCCCAAAATTTCCACCAAAAAAACTACTAGAACTGATAGAGAAATTCAGTAGCAAAGCAGGATACAAAATCAATACTCAGAAGTCAATAGCATTCCTCTACACAGATAACAAGCACACTGAAAGGGAAACAATAGAAACAATACCTTTTACAATAGCACCATGGAAAATGAGATTCACTTAACCAAGGAAGTCAAAGATCTTTTCACAGAAAATTACAACACCCTAAGAAAAGAGATTATAGAGGATTTCAGAAAATGGAAAGATATTCCATGCTCCTGCATAGGAAGAACCAACTTCGTGAAGATGGCCATACTCCTAAAATTGCTGTACAGATTTAATGAAATCCCTATAAAACTGCCACCAACATACCTCCCAGATATAGAGAAATCAATCCTAAAATTTATTTGGAACCACAAACGACCTTTAATAGCAAAGGCAATCTTGGCCAATAATGACAAGGCATAGGCATCACAATTCCTGATTTGAAATTATACTACAAAGCCACTGTGATAAAAATCAACATGGTATTGGCAACAAAATAGCCCTGAGGATCAGTGGAATAGATTAGAAGATGCAGAGGCATCTACAAAAACACTCAGCCATCTTATCTTCGACAAAGATGCTACACAAGCTCACTGGAAGAAAGATAGCCACTTTTACAAACATTGCTGGAAAACCTGGCTTTCTACATGCTGAAAACTAAAACTTGACCCAGGTCTATCACCATGCACTAATTTAATGTCAAAATGGATTAAAGATCTAAACATTAAAACAGAAATACTCAATCTCCTGGAAGAGAAATTAGGAGGTACTCCTGAAGACATAGGGATAGGTAAAGAGTTCATGTACAAACATATTCGCACGGGAAGCTCTTGAAAGAATCAACAACTGGGATCAACTCTTCTTAAGAAGCTTCTGCATGTCAAAAGAAATTGTCAACAGAGTGAAAAGAGAACACACAGATCTTGAAACTATCCTAATTAATAAGCAATCAGACAGAGGACTACTGTCTAGAATTTATAAAGAACTAAGCTATAACAGGGCCCTCAATTTTAAAGACCCAATTCAGAAATGAATACACACTTCTCAGAGGACGAAATTAAAGAAGCAAATAAATATATGAAAAAATGCTCCTAGTCATTCATGAAATGCAAATAAAAACAACACCAAGATACCATCTCACTCCAGAAAGAATGGCTATCATAAGGAAATCAACCAACAACAAACGTTGGAGAGGTTGTGGGGAAAAGGGAATACTTCTCCACTGCTGGTGGGAATGTAGACTGGTACAACCATTGTGGAGGTCAGTGTGGAGACTCCTCCAAAGAGTAGGACTAGAAATCCCATTCAAGCCGGCTATCCCCCTACTGGGAATTTTCCCAAAGGATCTGGAAACACTGTATCGTAGAGATATATGTGTACCTATGTTTATAGCAGCGCAATGTGTGATAGCAAAATGTTGGAAACAACCAAGATGTCCATCACATGAGGAATGGTTGAAAAAGATGTGGTATTTCTATATAATGGAGTATTACTCAGCTATTAAGAATGATATGTTTGAAGCATTTATACTAAAGTGGATGCCACTTTAACATATACTCATAAGTGAAATAAACCAGACACACATGTGTAAATATCGAATAGTGTCCCTAGTATAACAAGCAAAATGCAGAAATACAAAAGGAAACGTACAACAACTAAAATCAATTGAGTCTGATAAGGCAAAGTGAATGGCATATGCTGCAGGATACTAATCAGCTTTTTTTCTGGATAGTTCACAAACTAAGTCCACAAGTCTGAGTTGGAGAAATAGAAGAGCCACAAGGCCAGCCAACATTTTGGCCCTAGCCTCTCAAGGTCAGCGAAGACTCAGGACATAGGAAAACCTGTACTGAAACATCATGAAACTCAGGTGAGCTCCAAATTTTCTGAATAAGGAGATTATGGAGCCACAGAGGAAAGAGATTGAAGTTCTATAGTGTGCCTGGGGAGAGTCACATGAAGAGAAAACTTTCTCTCAAGCTCTCACAAAGAGCAAACTGGTCAAGCATTGGCCGTGATTTATCCACATGGATGACACAGACAAAGGATCTACAGAATAATGTACAGGACTACAAGATAAACCCTGAGAGGACTTCTTTGCCCACATAGGAAATATAAAGTTCATGTGTTGGTATATAAGTCTTGCTCTATGTAGGTCTTAACCATCCAGCAGAAAAGTATAAAATGAAGTATACATAGTGGGGCCATAATATTAAGCTGAGCTGTAAATGGCTATGGTCGACAACTTCTTTGAATAACTCACCATTGTTGTGGAATGCTGGACTGTGTTGGATTGTGTTGTCAAGCTCAAGCACCTAAGTTAGTTGAATGACAATGGAATGCCCACCTTTGACAGGTGTAGACAAAGGAAAGGGTATAGAAAGAAAAAAATTATGACGTGTATGTATAGACAGTACAGTTGGGATAGATAACGCTGTGCTTCTACATAATCCTGTGAGAGGCAAGATCTGCACTAATGGTGGTTGGACAGGATATTATGCCGGCTTCTAGTACTATGGTCATCCACTAGGAAAATAATTTTTGAATTTTTGATATAATTCAGGTGTAAAAAATAAGATAAATGAGCAACTACACTATTAATTTACTGATAAGATACATCTGCTGAAATATCTGTAAATATATAATATCATGTATGCACCTTGTGTGATACCAAAACATTATGAAAACAGTTTGCAATGTATTAATTTACCAAATCTGTCTTGTTAAGGTTTCTTGAAACTGTCTGCTGATATTTGTACTTCAATAAAATAAAAAATAAATTAAAAAAAATTTTTTAAAGGCCTTTTACGCATCAATTGAGATGATCATGTGTCTTTTAGATTTTGCTCTATTGATATAATATATTACATTAATAGAGTTTTGAATATGGAACCATCCTTGTATCCGTGGGATGAATCCTACCTGTTCATGCTGTATGAACTTCTTGATGATTTGCTGTATTCTATTTCCTAGAATTTTATTAAGGATTTTTGCATCTATATTCATGAAGGAGATTGTCCTATAGTTCTCCTTTTTAGTTGTGTCTTTCCCTGGTTTTGGAATCAATATAATACTTGCCTCCAGAAATTATTTTGGGAGGACTGCTTCCTTTTCAATATCATTGAAGATTTTGAAGCGTGTAGAGATTATATCTTCTATAAATTTCTTGTAGAATTCATCTGTGAATCCATCAGGACCTGGACTTTTCTTTGTCGTTAGACTTTTTATTATATTTCATATTTCATTGGCTGTTATTGGTCTACTGAGTGTTTTTATATTTTCTTGGTTCAGTTTTGGGAATTTGTACCTTTCAAGGAATCTATCCATGTCTTCTGTGTCTTTTATTCTGTGAGCATAGAGATTCTCGAATTAACTATTAATAATGTTTTGAATTTCCAGTGATTCTGTGGTGATTTCACCCTTTCCATTCCTTATTGCTTGTATTTGAATTTTTTCTTTCCTCTTTTTGATGAGGTTGGCTAGAGGCTAATCAACTTTATTTAGTCTTTCAAAGAACCAACTTTTTGATTTGTGGATTATTTGAACTGTTTTCTTCATCTCAATTGAATTAGTTTCTGCTCTAATCTTTATGATTTCTTCCCGTCTTTGAGCTCTGAATTTCATTTGCTCTTCTTTTTCTAAATGTCGGAGGTGCAACATCAAGGTGTTCATTTTTTCCCATTCTGTTTTCCTAATTATTCTTAAGGGACATGAAAAATATAAAATCCTATACTACAATCTTAACAACAGACTTTAACACCTCCTTAAACCAAAAAAGATTGGTCAACCAGACAAAAAAAAAAATTAATAATGAAGTAGCAGAAATAAATCAGAGCTTGCAACAAATGGACTTGGTGTACATATACAAAGTGTTCCAGCCAACCCCAGATGAATACACATTTTTTTCAACTGCACATGGGTCATTTTCTAAAATAGACCACATACTAGTTTATGGGTCATGCTTAAATATGTAAAAGAGAAGAGAAATTATCCCACACATATTATCTGACCATAGTGCAATGAAACTGGAAATGAATGACAAAAGCCAGAAAACCCCCCTAAATACATGGAA
This sequence comes from Ctenomys sociabilis, assembly GCA_004027165.1. Taxonomy (NCBI): domain Eukaryota; kingdom Metazoa; phylum Chordata; class Mammalia; order Rodentia; family Ctenomyidae; genus Ctenomys; species Ctenomys sociabilis. The sequence continues at coordinate 9,098 of PVKA01016173.1, read as the reverse complement.
GTTAAACAACACCCTACTCAGGAATGAATGGGTCACAGATGAAATTAAAGAAGAAATTCAACAATATCTACAATTCAGTGAAAATTCAGCCAGAACTTATTGGAATTTATGGGATGCGATGAAAGCAGTTCTCAGAGGGAAAAATCATACCTATGAAATCACACATTAGGAAAACAGAACAGGAACAAATAAAATCCCTAGCACCTCCAACATCTAGAAAAGGAAGAGCAAACCAGAGCCAGAGTCTAAAGATGGGAAGAAATCATAAAGATTAGAGCAGAAATTAATTCAATTAAGATGAAGAAAACAGTTCAAAGAATCCACAAATCAAACATCTGGTCCTTTGAAATACTAAATAAAACTGATATGCTCCTGGCTAACCTCATGAAAAAGAGGCAAGAAAACATTCAAACTCAAAACATAAAGAATGAAAAGGGTGTAATCACCACAGACTCATTGGAAATTCAGAAGATTATCAATAGCTAATTTAAGAAACTTCATGCGCACAGAATAGAAAACACAGAGGAAATGGACAAATTCCTACAAAGGTACAAATTACCAAAACTGAATCAAGAAGATAGAACAACTCTCAATAACCCAATAACAGCCAACAAAATACTAAATGTAATAAAAAGCCTGCTGACAAAGAAAAGTCCAGGTCCTGATGGATTCACATCTGAATTCTAAAAGAAATTTATAGAATTTATAACCCCTACATTCTTCAAATTCTTCAGTGAAATTGAAAAGTTAGCAGTTTACCCAAAATCATTCCTTCAGGCAAGTATTATACTGATATGAAAAGCAGGGAAATACGCAACTACAAAAGCAAGGCCAATCTCCCTCATGAACATGGAAGTAAAAATCCTCAATAAAGTCTTAGCATATAGAGTACAGTAAATCCTCAAGAAGATCATACACTATGACCAGATAGGATTCATCCAAGGGATGCAAGGATCATTCAATATTTGAAAATCTATTAATATAATATATTATATCAATAAAGCAAAATGTAAAAGCCACATAATCATCTCAATTGATGTGTAAAAGGCCTTTGACAAAGTCCAATACTCGTTCATGTTTAATTTCCTACAGAAAATTGGAATAGAAGGCCTCTACTTCAATGTGATGAAAGCCATCTATGACAACACAATGGCTAATATAATTCTAAATAGGGAAAAACTGAAACCTTTTACTCTCAAATCTGGCACAATGCAAGCATGTCCTATATCACCCCTCCTGTTCAATATAATTCTGGAAACATTAGCTAGATCCATTAAACAAGAGGGAGAAATAAAAGGAATAAGAATAGGTAAAGAAAAGGTTAAATTATCACTATTTGCAGATGACAGGATACTTTACTTGGAAGACCCAAAAAACTCCACCAACAAACTACTAGAATTCATACACAAATTCAGTAGCATAGCAGGATACAAAGTCAATATCCAAATGTCAATAGCTTTCCTCTACACAGATAACAAACACACTGAGAGGAAAATTAGAGAAACAATATCATTTACAATAGCACTGTGGAAAATGAAATACCTTGGAGTTCATCTAACTAAAGAAGTCAAAGATCTTTTCAAGGAAAATTACACTACTCTGAAAAAAGAGATCATAGGGGATTTCAGAAAATGCAAAGATATTCCATGCTCATGCTAGGAAGAACCAATATTGTGAAGATGGCCATACTCCCAACATTGTAGTACAGATTTAATGCAATCCCTATCAAACTACATCAACATACCTCCCAAACCTAAAGAAATCATTCCTAAAATTTACTTGGAACCAGAAAAGCCCTTGAATACCAAAGGCAATCCTGGCCAACAAATACAAGGCAGGAGACATTACAATTCCTGACTTGAAATTATACTACAAAGCTACTGTGATAAAATCAGCATAATATTGGCAACAAAATGGATTTGAGAATCGATGGAATAGATTAGAAGATTCAGAGGCCACTATAAGCACATTCAGCCACCTGATCTTCAAACAGAGTAGCCACACAAGCTTACTGGAGGAAAGATAGCCTCTTAAAAATGGTGCACTCAGAGGGATGTTCTCTAGAATTTATAAAGAACTAAGAAACATTAGGACCCTTAAATTTAAAGACCCAATCCAGAAATATGCATCCGAGATGAGCACCCATTTCTCAGAGGATGAGAATAAGAAAGCGAATAAATATAAAAATACTCCACATAACTAGTCGTCCGTGAAATGCAAATTAAAGGAACACTAAGATACCATCTCACCACAGAAAAGTGGCTATCATATAGAAATAACCAACAGCAAATGTTGGTCAGGCTGTGGGGAAAAAGCAACCCTTCTTCACTGGTGGAGGGAATGTAGACTGGTGCTGCCATTATAGAAATCAATGTGGGACTCCTTAGAAAAACTAGGCCTGGAAATCTCATTCTAAGCCACTATCCCCAAACTGGGAGTTTTCCCAGAGGAGCTGGAAACGTCATATCATAGTGATATATGTGTACCTATGTTTAGATAGCAGCACAATTTATGATAGACAAATCTCGGAACCAGCCAAGATGCTTGTCACATAAAGAATGGTTGAAAAGGCGGGGTATCTTTATACAATAGAGTATTACTCAGCTAGAAAGAATGATAAACTCAAAGTGTTCGTATTTAAGTGGATGCCACTTGATGATATACTTATAAGTGAAATAAAAGACACACATGTGTAAATATCTTGTAGTCTCCCTAGTATAAGAACTCAAAAGCAAAACTACAAATAGAAAGGTATAACACAATAAAAGGAAAGCCAGAACCTGAGTATTGGACAAGGAGAAGGCAAGGAGTAAAGCTGGGAAACATGAAAGTTGTAAAGTCATACACTTATATGCACAAGATGGGTAAGGCATTGATCCTGAAAAACATCAGCAAGTTTTTGAAACTAGAGGTTAATTTGTATGATTTTTACCATGATTAACTGTACGTGCTGATACCTGTGAACCAAGCAACTGCATTAAAGATAGCAATGGGTAATAGAAGAGTCACGCTTGGAAGGCCTGTCGTTCTGGTTTTCTAAATACATACTTCTTCTCATGACATACTAATTATTACCATACTGTCTCTCAACCAAAAGTTGTTTTTTTCTTTTTTAAATTAAGGGTAATAATTTTTAAAAAGTCACAAGGAAAAAAATCTCACAGGACTGTCCTGCTACAATGATGTATATGGTTAGATTTCTAAATTTCTGTGTACAAATATGTAAGTGTTTATTCTTATTTTTTAAATTATTTTTTTCTTCATATTCTGTAGGAACTTAAAGTTTAACATATCAATACTTTATGGAAAATACCTGTTTCATGTTATGGCTAAGATGATTGGTATTTAGACAGTGTTAGGGTAAACTGAAATGCATGTGTTGAAGGGTAATAATAAGCTTCTCTTTGGAGGGCTAACAACCTAACTTTGCAGACCAAAAATTAGAGAAAAGGAAGAGCTGCAAGGTCAGCTAAATTTTGGCTCTAGCCTTTCAAGGTTAATGAAGAGTCAAGACATAGGAGACTTGTACTGTAATATCATGTAACTCAGTTTAGTTCCAAAAATTCTGATCAAGGAGATTATGGGGCCATAAAGGAAAGTGATCTATGATGTATAGTGTGCCTAAGTAGAGTCACATGGAGAAAAAATATTTTTCAGGCTTTCATTGAGAGCAAATTGGTCAAGCAATGGCTGTAACTCTTCCACAAGGTTGACACTGACAAAGGAGCTACAAAGTGCTGTACAGTGTTACAGGATAAATCCTGAGGTTATGTGACTGACCTATTCAGATACAAAAGTTGCATTTGATATTATATAGGTCTTGATTTATCTTGGTTAAATCCAGCAGAAAAGTATAAAACCGAGGTATATAAATTAAAGCTATATTACTATGCCAAGCTGTGAAAGCTCAAGTCAACAACTTCTGTAGATAACCCACTACTATTGTGAACTGCACGACTATGTTGGATTATTTTGATGAATTCACGCAGCTATAATATTTAGATGCCAGTGGAATGCCCATCTCTGACAGCACTAAACAAAAAATGGGGATACAAAGGAAAGACCATTTTGCATTTGTATATACAGAATAGTTAAGATAGATATACAGCTATTTTCACTTAATTAATTGAGAAGAAAAATTTCTCCTGACAGTGTTGGGACAGGATATCCTGTATGCTTCTTGTACTATGGATAACCACTAAGAAGATAACAATGTACATTGTATTTATTAGTTATTGAATCTATCCCATTAATCATTTTTGAAACTGTCTCATTGCTATTTGTTTCTCAATTAAATAAAATAGAAAAGAAACCATGATAAAAAATAAAAATAAAATAAAATAATAGCAAACAGATTGTATCAAATCATGAAGAAGATTATACACCATAACTAGTAGGATTTATCCTAGTGTCTCAAGGATTGTTCAACATTCACAAATCTATAAATGTAATACAGCATATTAACAGAGCCAAAAGAGAAAACTACATGATCATCTCAAGCAATGCAGAAGTCTTCTGACAAAGTCCAGCACTCATTCATGATCAAAGCCCTACAGAAATGACAAACCAACAGCCAACATAATTTGTTCTTTCTTTCTGTCTGTCTGTCCTTCTTTCTTTTTGTATTATATGGAAGGGTCTACAGGGTGTTCAGGATCTCACTACTAGTTCTGGCTCATATTGATCCACCTGTTTACAGACCCCCAAGAGCTGGGATTACAGGCACATGCCACCATGTCCAGTCTCAATTGCCTTCTCAGTGTGCTCTGCGGGCAGGGCCAGCATGGCACGCCCAGGGACTGAAGCCCCAGCCCCTGTACCTGCTTGCAGCTGCTTTAATCTGCTAAGCTATTTGGCCAACCCTTTTCAGGTGATATAATGCTAAATGGGGAAAAAATTGAAACCTTTTGTTCTCAAGTCAGATAAAAGACAAGTATGTCCTCTATCACTACTTCTCTTCAATATAGTTCTGAAATCATTAGTTAGAGAAATTAGAGAGAATAAATGAGTAAGAATAGGTAAAGAAGAAGCTAAGCTATCATTATTTGCACAACTCATGATATTCTACTTGGAAGACCCAAAAGACTCCACCAAGAAGCTCCTACAATTGATAAACAAATTCAGTAGCATAGCAGATTACAAAATCATTACCAAAAAATCTATAGCATTCCCCTACACAGATAACAAACTCAATGAGAGAGAAATTAGAGAAACAATATCCTTCACAATAGCATCTAAAAATTGAAATACTTGCGAATTAATCTTACAAAGGAAATACAAGATCTATACAATGAAAATTATAATACTCTGAAAAAGGTCAAAGAGGATTTCAGAAAATGGAAAAATATTTCTTGCCCCTGGACAAGAAAAACCAACACTGTGAAAATGGTCATACTCTGATAATTATTAAACAGAGTTTTTTTTTCACACAGTCTTTTTCTTTTTCTTTAACTTTTTTTTTTGTTTTGTTCTTTGCAGAACCAGGGATTGAATTCAGACCCTTCCACTTGCCAGGGAAGTGCTTATTCTACTGAGCGATCTCCCTGGCCTCTAGTACATATTTAAATTAATCCCTATTAAAATAGAGTCAATGCACCTTACAGAGCTAGAGAAAATATTCCTAAAATTTATATGAATGCAGAAAAGAGCTAGAATAGCAAAGGCAATCCTGGGCAACAATCAAAGGAAAAGAATTACAGTTCCTGGCTTGAAATTATATACCATTAAGCTACTGTGATAAAATCAGCATGGTACTGGAAAAAAAGCAGATTAGAAGATGCAGCTACAACTGCAAGCATCTTATCTTCGACATATTGCCAAATACATTCACTTTAACCAATGAGCTGAAAAAATTGGCTTTCCACATGCCAAAAACTAAAACTAAACCTGAGTTTATCACCATGTACTAAACTAAAGTTAAAAATGGATAAAAGATCTAAACATTAGAACAGCAAATCTTAATCTCCTAAAAGAGAAAGTAGGTGGATATCTTAAAGACATATGGGTGGGCAGACATTTCATGAACAAAAACCACACACCACAGGAAATACTGCAAAGAATAAACCACTGAGATCTCATCTTATTGAGAAGTTTCCTTGTCAAAAGAAATCACCAACAGAGTGAAAAAACAACCCACAAATTTGGAAAAAATTCTCAACCACTAATCACTCAGACTTCTACCTAGGATATATAAAGAACTAAAAAATTTAGGCCAGAAAAATTTAGAGACCTAATCCCAAAATGGGCATCTGTGATCAATACATACTTCTCAGAAGAAGAAATACAACTAGCTAATAAATACATGAAAAAATGTTCCACACACTGGTGATTTGAGAAATGCAAATGAAAACAATATTGATATACCATATTGCCCTTGAAAGAATGGCTATCATAAAGAAATTAACTAATAATGAATGCTGTAGAGGCTGTGGGGAAGAAAGAATCCTTATCCACTGTTGGTGAGAAGATATAGCCACTACAGAAATCAGTGTGGAGACTCCTTAAAAAACTAGGAGTGGATAGCTGGCCACATAGTTCAGTAAAGTGCCTGCTTAGTAGAGAGCAGAGAACGGGGTTCAGTCTCATGTATGCCATGCTGGCCCTGCCCCCAGGGCACACTGAGATGATGATTAACACTGGGCATAGTCCTGGAATCCCAGTGCTTGGGAGGCTTAAAACAGGAGGATCACTATCAGTCTGATCTGTGTAGTAATTCCCTGTACTACATACATTGTTTTAAAATATGGTATTTTTATACAATGGAATATTTTTGTTTTGGCAGAACCAGGGATTGAACTCAGGCTCTTGTGCTTGCCAGGGAAGCCCTTATTCCACTGAGCCATTTCCCAGCCCCTTACAATGGAATATTATTCAGCTATAAAGAAAAACTCAAAGCCTTTATAGTAAGTGGATGCAACTAAATGTTATATTCAGAAGTGGAATAAATCAGCCCCACACGTGTAAATATTACATTGGCTCCCTAGTATAAGAACCTGAAAGAACAAATAAAACCTAAAAAGTATAATAGACATAGCAAAACACAGAAAAACTGAACTTAAGGATTAAACAACAAAGTTAAGAGAAATGAGAAAAGATAGGAAAAAAGAAAGGGAAAACTTGCAGGTGTATATACAGTATGGCTCAGGTGATTGTACTAATAATTTCCATCAGCTTTTCTTAAACAGCAGTTAATGTGTAGAATTTTCACCTTAAGCAACTATGCTGGGAACTGCAATTTAAGCAACAACATCAAGGACAACAATGTGTAATACAAAAACCACCCTTGAATTCCTCTCATCTTGGTCTTCTAAACGTGCACTATTTCTAATGTCTTATCAATTATCACTACACTTGTCAAATATATTTTTTAAAAAAGTAAAAGAAAAGAAGGAAAAAGTTAAGGTTTCTTGAAAGCAAGTGGTAATATTTGAGGGACGGGGAGATGGCTCAGTGAAATAAGCTCTTCCACTTTCCCAGCATGCGTGGACAGCACAGTCTCACCACAAACCAAGCAGTTTCCTGGTTCCACCAAAAAAAATTCAATTATTTGTCCAATCCTCCAAAACTATATTAATCTGAGCAACATATTTGACAATAAAAATAGATAATAGATCAACCATTGTTAATTAGCTATCCTTGTTTGAAAATTTGTGACATATATATTGTTATACATTACCCTGTTTCTTTGTTTCTGTTATATTTTTCCTTTTGTTTTCACTCTTCAAACTAAAATTAAATTAAATTTTTACAGACTAAAAAAGAAGGAGGTACAAAGGAAGGACCGTTCTGTATTAGAATATACATAATAATTAGGATAAATATGCAGCCACTTTCACATAATTCTATGAGAAGAAAGATTTGCACTAATAGTGTTTGGACAGGATATCCTGTCTGCTTCTTGTACTAAGGATAATCACTAGGAAGATAACAATGTAAAAAGTATTCATTATTGAAACTGTACTATAATTCAGCTTTAAAAAAAGATAGGTATAAAGCTACATTCTCTTAATTCAATGAATAGAGGCATCTCCTTTAACAGTTTTTGTAAATAGAATATCATGTCTGCACCTTGTACAACAAATAACCACTAGGAAAACAATATGTAATATATTAATTATTAAATCTGTTCTAATAAAAAAATTTAAACATGCAAAATAATAAAGAAAGAAAAGAAAGCTAACCTGCTCTCATAGCAAGGATGTGCATGTGTGGAAAGAATTTGAATGTAGAGGAGCCACAGAGGAAAGAGATTGAAGTTCTAAAGTGTGGCTGGGGAGAGTCACATGAAGAGAAAACTTTCTCTCAAGCTCTCAAAGAGAGCAAACTGGTCAAGCATTGGCCGTGACTCATCCACATGGATGACACAGACAAAGGAACTACAGAATAATGTACAGGACTACAAGGTAAACCCTGTGAAGACTTCAATGACCACATAGGAAATATAAAGTTCATGTGTTGGTGTATAAGTCTTGATCTACCTAGGTCTTAACCATCCAGCAGAAAAGTATAAAAATGAAGTATACATACATCGTGAGGCCATAATGTTAAGCTGAGCTGTAAATGGCTATGGTTGACAATTTCTTTGAATAACTCACTATGGTTGTAGAATGCTGGTCTGTGTTGGATTGTGGTGTCGAGTTCAAGCACCTAAGTTAGTTGAATTTCAATGGAGTGCCCACTTTTGACAGGTGTAGACAAAGGAAGGGGTGTAGAAAGAAAAAATCATGATGTGTGTGTATAGACAGTACAGTTGGGATAGATAATGCTGTGCTTCTACATAATTCTATGAGAGGCAAGATCTGCACTAATGGTGGTTGGACAGGATATTATGTTGGCTTCTAGTACTACGGTCATCCACTAGGAAAATAATTATTGAATTTTTGATATAATTCAGGTATACAAAATAAGTAAGCAGCTACACTCTTAATTCACTGATAAGAGATATCTGCTAAAATAATATCTGTAAATATAATATCATGTATGCACCTTGTACAATACCAAAACATTATGAAAACAGTTTGCAATGTATTAATTTATCGAATCTGTATTGTTAAGGTGTCTTGAAACTGTCTGAGTGACATTTGTACTTCAATAAAATG
>PVKA01016172.1:0-48444 GCA_004027165.1 Ctenomys sociabilis | reverse complement strand
TCTCCTTTGACTCCTACAGGCTCATCCTTGCCTGGCGCCTCATGATTTGTGCCTTGATTACTGGAAATCTCTGCAGAGGAGGCCACACTCACACAGTGAATGCCAGGTCAGCCCTGACTGAACCACTGCAACAGAGCTGTCAAGCGGCGCTGCATTGGGCGTGGAGGTGGGAGGAAAGCTTTCAGGTGCTTCCCTCTGAGCTCTGCCTCAGTTTCCCCTCATGCTCACACAAGGTAAACATACTTGCCTTGGGGCCAGAGAAGCACAGCAAGACTGTCTTGGGTGACCCTTACGTCTGAGCTTGACCTTTTTGCCTTTCTAGGCCAGGTGCCAGTAAGAAAGCCCAGCTGATGTGCAGGTGTTATGACAGGGGTGAGCTGGCGCTGGACTTTTGGGAAAAGTGGTTTGGGGCACATTCAGAATCTTTGGCCCTATAAATCTACTACTAGGATCCAACCTAAGAAAATGGCAGAGCAGTGATAAATACAGAACAACCCAAATACAGAGCAATGGTTGTTTCCAAAGACACCTACTGTTTCAGTAGTTTTAATAGTAAAAAAGTCTAACTATTCAATAGAAGGAGAAAACTATGTTAACTACAATGGACCAACAAAAGAGAATATGAAGTAGCCCATAAGACAGTCTTAGTTAACTCCGTGTCATATGGGCAATTCTTAAACCATGTTAAATTTTGAAAAGACACAAAGGTGTATGTATACAATAGAATACTGTGTCAAAATAAAGCCCATGTCACCTCACTCTCCAAATTTTGTGCTTGGAAAGAAAATGAAAAAGCAAAAGTCAAATTATCTAGTAGTTTACTTCTGGGTGGCAAAACTGAAGATTTTTACAGAGTACATACTACTACTTTTATAACTATATTTTTATTTTTAAATGTATCCAGCTAGAGTAAATTCCTAGATTCACAGGATCTAGGAATGCTGAGGCCTGCCTACAAGAGCTTATCTTTGATCTTTCTCTGAGAGCTGATGTCAGGGTATGTACAACCCACATGAAAGCAGAGCCACTTACACATTCAGCAAGCGTGTAGTAGAAGTCTGTGATGTAACAGGTATTAATCTGAGATAAATAAAAACTAAAGTGAGCACATATCCATACCTTCTTTGAGTTTAGATGCTAAAGACAATGAACAAAATAAACACAGAAATGTATTAGATGTTGCTAAGGACTGTGGGAAAAGGTGAAGGAGGAAAGAGGGTGTGCTTGGACAGTGGGGTTTGGGTTTTAATGAGGAGGTCAGGGGATGTACACCGAGAAGGTGTCATGGGAACAAAGACCTGAAGTAGGAGGATAACACAGAGGGAAGAGACCTGGGTGCAGACAATGAAAGACAAAAGGTACATCACGTGCTAAGGCCTTGGGTGTGAGAAGGCAGAAAGGCTAGAGCACAGAGAGTTAGGATACTGTAAGTGAGATCAAAGATAGATGGACATGAGCGTGAACCAGCCAAAGTTAGGGCTCGGCTTCTATTCCAACTCAGGAGGAGCCAGGGGAGGGGTTTCGAGTAGAGGAATGATATAATCTGATTCTTGCTCAAAACAGGTCCTTCTTGCTGCCCAGTAGAGAGTGTAGAGGGCAAAGAGACTGTGGTGTCCCAGGGAGGAATGGTGGTGTTGGGCGAGCGCAGGGACAATGGAAGTACTGACAAGCATGAGATTCTGCACTTACTGGAAGGGGAAAGAAAACCCTTGCAAGCTCTTCCGATGCATTTGAGACTGTTGCCCAACTGGCTGGGAAGATGGGGCTGCTGTTACTTGGAATAAGAAACAGATTTCTGAAGGGAAAACCGAAAGTGCGGCCAGGCCCCGCAATTCCATCGTTGGGTAGGCAGCTAGATAATAAAATGGTCTGATAGTCAAGAACCTCTGGAATACAGTAATACTAAAATACTTCATATTAAGATTTTGGATCAGGATAAGGGTATAATAAATTACATTAAAATAAGAATAAACTTAGGTAAGTAAATAATTACCCTAGGTCAGGACCTTCCTAGGAGTTTAGCATGAGTTATTGCTAATCACAAATGTCTTTGCACACAAAACTAAATTAGCCCGGTGTTAGAGATAAGGAAACCAAGGCTTAGAAGATAAAATGGCATTTCCACTCTCTTGAAGATGGTAAATGCTACAGTTGGCACTCAACACCCAGGCATTTCATCCTAGAACCACCACGACTCTTGTACTGTACTAGGTTAGTCAGCCTCTTAGCAAAGGGAAAAATTCATTCCCAGGCGAGGGCTTTTACAATAGGATGTAAATGTTCATAGGCTTTCCTTTTATAAAATGTTTTCTCATGGATTTTGAGGACTGAACCCAGGGCCTTTTCACAAAACTTTATACTTAGCCCATTTTTTAATTTTGAGACAAGGTCTCACTAAGTTACCCAGACTGCCTTAGCCACTCAGAGTGCTGAGATTACAGACACATGGTACAGTGCTTGGATTTTAAATCATATACTCACTTTGCCTAATGAAGAAGCAGGACTGCTTTTCCTGAGAGACCAGGTTATTTGAAAAAGGAGATTATAAATTACCTATCTCTTCCAGAAAACACAAGCCACGCTGAGCAGTGTCAGATGCCAGGATCTTATTGAAGGTGAGAGAATTCAGCATGACACAGGAAATGCCAGTGTAAATCAGCTGGACAGGAACCAGCTGCTGAGGACACAAGGCAGCTGGCATCTGCAGGGAGAGAAGAGCCAACCAGAGAGAGGAGGGTGCTGGCTCATATGGGCTTGGCTCAGAGCTGGCAGCAGCTCAGCTGGGTTAGATGTGCTGTGCACCTCCATGCTCAGCTCCCAGGAGCTGCAGGAAGGTAAGGGTGACTTGGCCCCCTATGGGAGCTTTGTGCCCAGAGTGCTTGGTGGTATCAGAATGAGCTGCCAGCCCCCTTGGCCTTGTGTTCCCAGCTGCTGTAGGTAACACTGTGGACTTTGGTAAGTCTTGTGTTTTCTACTTAGAAAATGTGGTGGTTAGACTAGATTGTCACCAAATGCTAGAGAGAGAGAGAGAGAGAGAGAGAGGACAGACAGACAGACTGATGCTGAGCTGATACAGTTGCCTGTTTTGGCTTCCTAGGATGATGGAAGCTCTTAATCTCAGGCAGGAGCTATCTCTGTGGGAAGGGGCTGTGGTCCCAGGCTGATCTGATGCTATCCCCATATCTCTTTAGCCCTTTTGTCTTTGTGGTCATAGAACCTTCTGTCCCGCATTGAGCAAAGCACAGCATGTAGCAGGCAACTTGGGCAAATTCTGCAAGTGTCATCTTCCTTCTCCCTCTTGATGCTGTGTGCAGGCTCCCAGTGAGTGGGCTGCATCTTCTACAGCAAATTACATGGAAAATATTTCTTTTAACATTCATTTTAGGGAGGTCTATTTCTTCCAAGGAATTTTAGTTGTCTCCTGCTTTCCCCTAGCCACAAGAACAAAACTGAACATATTTTCCCTTTTTTATCAGTGGTCAGGAAGCTCAGACTCTAATCTAAACTCTATTTTATGTTTAAATATAAACATAAAAAGTACTACAGCTGTTTGTCAGCTATAGTATTCCCTTTTCCTAGGCCTTAATTTCAATGCATATGTATGTTTCTATATATCATTTGTGAGCTGCCCTAAAGTTGACAGGACTTCTTTGTCTTATTTCTAGGCTTTCATTCCAATATTTTTTATTTGAAAAACTACTCTTTGTTCTTATTTTGTTGAGCTTTTACCTGGATCTAAGGAGCAGTGAAACGCAGCACAGAGGACTCAGTGCTAGAGCCAGGCACCACAACCCAGGCTCAGCCTGGCAACCTCAGACCAGTCAGTCACATGTCTTTCTGGGTCTCCATTTCTCTCTTTATAAAAATGATGGGCTGTGATAAATTCAACCCAAGATCTTTTCCATCCTAGGCTTCAGAGATTTCAAGTTGCTATGTGGGGTAAGTGAGCATAGGGCATTGACTCAAGGATTCTGAGAACCAAAGCAAAAATCAGAGTGGGGGGTCAGACAGTCCATAGGAATGGAAGTGCCACCATCTTCTCCGTCTATGACCTCTAGGACTGGTACCTCAGAAGGAGGGACACAGAGAGGAGCAGAGCTGAGATAGGCTTGACAGCTTTATCAGTCAGGAAGCCCAGGGAAGCATATGGGGCAGCCAAGGCTGCTGGAGAGTCTCCATCTGCCAGGAGCCACTTGCCAGGCGGTCACCAAGATGTTGGTGCTATAGGTCCTTTGTCTCCACACCTCCCCTTGGTTGTCTGCAGAGAGGCAGTCCTGCAATAGCTGGATTGGGGGAGGAATAGGAAGCAGGGTCCTTGTGTAGCTCCCTTCCCATGTAGGAGACTTGGATAGTCACTGATGCCCAGTTAGCTTAGCAGAGGTGCCCCTAACTCCAGAATCACCCCTGATCCTTTAGGTGATACACAAGACCCTAAAGGGAAAAAGAAAGGTCCCCTTCCCAAGGTAGTACTAGTAATAACAATAAATGGTCAGTCCTCTAATTTCCCGAAAACTTCCCATCCCCCTATATATAACCATGGTTGGATTCCAAAGATACAGGCAGGGCTAGGGTGGTTCCCACTGATTCCATGAAGTAGTGGAGACTTAAAGAGATCACGTAGGGACTCTAGATTATCAGTGGGGATCATGACCACAGCAGAGATCACATGATGTGGCTTCGAGCTGCTGAAAATTTTTTGGTGGAGCACCGCACAGCCTTAGGCTTCTGGAAGGATGTGGTGAGAGTTAGAAGAGACAAGAGCATGGGTCCTTGGAACAGGAACTTTGGTTTTGCCTACAAAACTGAGAAAACCAAATACAGACTTACTCTGGTGTCATGAACGATCCTTATAAACAGCATCTGTATGACACTCACCTCTTGTTTCTGTGCTGCACTGCTTTTACAGATGTGTGAGGAGCCCAGGACCTAGGGACATAGTACCTTGTCTCTACTGTTGTACTTTAGTACTCTTGGAAAAGTCACTTCTTTCTTGTATGCAACTTCATGATCTGTGTGCTAAATCCATTCTATTTTGAGACCTTCACAATGCAGTAGAAATGAAAGTGCAAACAATGTAGAGGTCAAAGATGCTTTAGGTTTCCTGTGTGGAATAGAACAGTCTCTGCCTGGCTTCCCTCTGCACGGAGCATTGGAAGGGGTAGCCTCCATCGCTGTTTTCTTCAGCCTGATGCAGGGCCAGGTGGCCGAGGAAAAAGACCTGGGCCCAGCTCTGGCCAGGCAGGTCCCAGGGCAGGCTCTAGTCCTGTCCTGCCATTGCTTGCCACATCAGCCAGATGATTCCCTCCCCTCCTTCTGGTCAGTGCCTGCTTTCTTAAAGCTGTTTCTTTAAAAGCTCTATTATGTGGCTTTTCAAAAATTTGGCTGTCATTGAGATATAGCTCACATTCCATAAAATTCATCATTTTAGCTACTTAGAGGGTTGAGATAGAAGGAACAGATAGTGGAGGCCAATGTGGGAAAGTTAGCAAGAACTTGAAAAATAAATTAAGAACGTATGATTTTTAAAAATGTGCTTTAGTATATTAACAAAACATTTTCATCATCCCTTGAAAGAAACCCCATGTCCATTGGCAGGCATTCTCTATTTCTTCTTTCCTTACTTCTTAGAAACCCCTAAGATGTTATGTGATTACTTTGTATCTATCTTTCATTTAGTATAATGTTTTCAAGGTTTGTCAATAGCATGTATCAATATCTCATTTGTGTTCTGGCCAAATAATATTCCACTGTGTTTATCTGTCACATTATATGTCTTTGCTCATCTGCTGATAGACACTTGCGATTTGGAGAAGTACTGATGCGAATATTCCTGTATGAGTTTCTGCTTAAACACCTATTTTCCATTCTTTGAGAAGTACACCTAGGAATGGAGTTGCTGGCTTTTATGGTTACTCTGTGTTTAACTTTCTGAGGAGCTGCCAAATAATTTTCCACAGCAGCCTTACCATTTTGCATGGCCACGAGTGCTGTGCTAGAGCCCCAGTTCCCCTGATTATGCTCGTGATTACCATCTTCTTAAAGCAAACAACTGGGAGTGACATTGTGTCTCATTGTAGAAAATTTCATCAAATAAATTTAACCTGCTATACCTCCATTTATTTTTCTGGTCAGTGTTGGCAGTGGAGCACAGAGCCTTGTGCATTCTGGACAAGCACTGTACTTTTGAGCTACATCCACAGCTCTCAAATCCTTTTAAAAATAGTCTTACCCCATGTGGAACACTCAGAAGAGGAACTTCTGAGCCTGCTCCTCTCAGCAGCCCACTGCCTGCAATGGTCACTCTTCAGGGATGTGCTACTCAGTCCTCAGCTCATTCTGATTGCTCAGGAAGTCCTTGCTGCAATGGCTGAGTTGTGAGACTTCCCTGCTATGGTGAAAAGGACTCCAACAGGTATGGCACCAACCCAGAGGTGGCTGTGTGGGAGAAGGAAGTGAGCTAGGGAAGTGCCCCTACGGTCTTGCTTTCCAACTCTAGGAAGGAGCTCTGGGCTCTGCAGAAAGGGCAGAGCAAAGGGTGCAGAGTCTGATGAGGCTAAGGAGTCTCTACCAAGCTCAGATGGCAGATGTCCTAGTGTTGTAAAGCTTTGAGGTTTGGAGTCCGGCAATTGGAGCAGTGCCTGGCAGGCATCTTCTGTGCCAGCCTCTCTTTGGGTTATCACTGGGAGCAACTGGCACTCTGCTGGGGAAGGTTCCATTTTCTGGTGTCTCCTTAACAGAGAGATGACCCTTCCCAGCGTCTTCTGCTGTCTCTGCAATGAGATGCTTGCCACAGCTTGAGTCATCAGATATGGCCTGCTTTGTTCTCTGGGGTTTTAGGGTTTCTTTTATTGATAGCTAGTGCTTTGAAGAAAGATAATTGATGGTGCATTCAGGGGCCTCTTCTCAGCTAGAAGGTCAGCCAGCCAGGGCTTCTGATTTTTTTCTCCATGCCTTGCTGATGCAGTCAAATGCTCTGAGATATCTAATTGTCCAGATGTAGAAACTGATGTTCAGGGGTCCTTGTAGTTGAAGAGGTAGAAAGGATTGGCTGAAAGTCCACTATCTGGGGAGCAGCCCCAAAGTTGGAGACAATTAGATCCAGAAGCACCACAGAGACCACCTAGTCTAACTGCTTGATCTTGCGTCTGTGCTGCACCCTCTGTGTGGCTGCCTGACAGCTGTGTGCTGCTCATGTGTGTTCCTGTGAGTGTTCCCAGGGGGAGCCTCCTGAGTTTCAGCCCAGGAACAACTTGCTAAGTGGTCAGGATGAGAGACTTCGGTGGAGAAGCTACATAGCAGAACCAGCTGGACATACAGGTAGAGCAGGGCTCTCTCAGACATCACCAGACAGTCTGGGTGGGTTAGATGCATGGGATTTTAGAACCAGCATTTGCCCTAATTTTTCCTTGATTGGCAGCCTCTGATGAATTTCAGGCAGGATCTAGGCCTGCTCTTCAGTTGCTGCTGTTGCTGCCCTGTCCCGGCCCCTTCTAGCTCCTCCCCTGGACGATTTCAGTAACCCCCTCACTGCCTTCCCTCTAGCTTCATCCATTCCCAGAATACTCCACTACCCACCCAGAGACTCTCTCTAATACAAATCTACTTGTGCTCTCTCCTTTTAAAACATGCCCACCAGGCATGGTGGCTCACGTCTGTAATCCCGGCACTCTGAGACTGCAAGGGTCACAAGTTGGAGCCTGGCCTGAGGAATTTAGTGACTTAGTGAGACACTGTCTCTAAATTAAAACGTTTTTTAGAGGGCTGGAAATACAACTCAGTGTCAAGGCCTTGGGCCAAATCCTCAGTATTACAAAATGAAACAGAACACAAACACTTCTATGGTTCTCTGCTGCTCATAGGACAAGACCTTTCCTTAAATGGTGCTGAGTGGCCTGGCCCCACTTCCTCCTGCAGACCCAGTGCCTGCCACTGTGCCTTGCCTTCCCTGGCACTTTGGTCTCAGTAACTATGCTATTAAATCACTTATTGTCTTTGACCGGGTGCTCCTCTCCTCCTACCTTTGAACTCCTATTTATCCTTCAAGTTCCAGCACAAATTTCTGGCTAGGAGGAGATTTTCCTCATCATTTTGAGGCTACTTATATGCTTTGCTCCCATTTCTGGTTTTTTGTGGTACTGGGGATTGAACTCAGGACCCTGCACTTGCCAGGCAGGTGCTCATTCTACTCAGCTATCTCCCTATCCCTGTTTCTGTTTTGAAACTCATATCACACAGCAATTATCTTTTTCCAGGATCCTGCTGCTCCCATCCTGAGTGTTTCATGTGTGCAGGCCCTGAGCCAAACACTGTGAGGCATTATTGAACGTTATTCTCACAGCAGCCATAGCAGGTACATTTTATTCTAGCCCCATTTAAAGATGAGGGTGCTAAAACTCAGGGAGGTAGCATGACTTGCCCAAGCCATGTGGCTGGGCAGCATCAGAGCTGAAATGTGAGCAGATTATCTGTTCCACCCTGTTTCTTCCTGTTCTCTGGATCTCCATTAGAAGGCCCTCAGGAAACACTGCTCAAGTGAGGGACCAGTCGAAGGGGTGGATATAGTAGGATTTCTGGGGGTGGGTGAGATGAGGAAATAGAGAGTGAGAAGGGGCCAAGAGTTCTCAGTGTAAAAGAAATGAGCCACTATTAGCCCCACTCCCCCTGACTTGGGGCTTCCTTTCACTTTCCATACCAAGTGGTAGCCTCTGGCCCCCTGGGGACAGGCTTGTGGGATTCCTGGCTAAGCAGTGGCATGGTAACAAATGCCATGGCAACCTGCCTTTTCTCTGGGGCCCAGAGGAGAGATAACCTGAGAAGGCACAGGGTGCACACTGAGGCTTCTGAGTAGGATCCTGGTTTGGTGGTTTCCTTTGGTCCTGGGTGGCTTCTGCCCTCCCGTGAGGGACCTATCTGTGAGGTCCTATCCCAGCATGGGAAATGTTACTTCCACCTCTGTCCCTAAAGAATGGCTGGTTCTGGCTGATCCCAGGAGACCGTCAACTGCATCCAGGTACAGAACCGTCCTCTTCCCAAGCCATCCAGGGAGGAAGGAAAAGGGAACTCAAGAGGAGGATGCATGGGGTTGCCAAGCAAGGTAGCAGCAGAACCAGAAGGAACAAAAGCCTTCATTGTCCAAGGCCACACACAGCTCTAAGCAAACCTGGCATCTTGCCTGCCTCCCAGGATCTAACCCCAATCTCTACTTGCAATTTTCTGGCTTCTAGCAACACTCCCCAAGCTGGCTCTATAGAAAGAGACCTGTCTTGGGAGTGAGTCCTATTTTTGTCAGAAAATCATCCTAGAGGCCTGGCCTCCTCCTTGCACTCTCTCAAAAGGTGGGAGAGTGGGCAGTGGTGGTAAAATAGCCAGCAGGGTAGGCAGAATGATCTAGAAGCCAGAGCCTAATAGAACTGCATCTGTGTGACCTTAGATCTCAGGCCTCAATGAAATCCAAAAACTGTTGAAAGTCATGGGCTTAGGCACACAGAAACACTCATCAGGGTTGTTCCCTGACCACAGAGGAGTCAGTCAGTGACACATAATCCTTGAAGCTCTGGCTTCCCATAAGGGAATATCATGCTTGCCCATCCACCTTGGCCACTCCTACTTCAAGTTAGTCTGTGGTCAGGAGGATTCAACCACTTGTGGCCATAGGCAAATGTGAGTGGGCACTGCTGGCTCCCACTCCAACCTGCCTGGTGGTTTCTGTTGTAGGGACTAGCCTTGTGTCCACTGGACCTGCCCAGGAACCTGGAGCATGATGGGTAGGGAGTAATGCCAGCCTGGGTGAGAGCTCAGGTGACAGGCATGGTGCTGGCAAATCCTGTAGCCCAGCACCCAACACCTCTCGGCAGACAATGCTGGCAGTGTCCAGCCTTCCAGGGAACAGGCCGTGTTCTGTGTCACAGCCAGGAAACAGGCCATCTGAGCAGTGCTTTTGTCTGCTCAGGAGACAGCCCTGCCACCAGCCAGAAAGACCAGGCTCCTGGGAGGTGCTGGTGTGGGAAGGGGACAGTCCTGAGCCAGAAATTCCAGAGTTTGGGCTTCAACTCCTTAGCACCTGATACTGGTCAGATAAGCACATATTGGGAGTGACCTGGGCAAGTCCCTTCTCTCAGTAGCTCTGATTCCTTACCTGTGAAGGGGACTAATAACAATACTTCCTTGTAGGGCTGTTGGGAGGAGTCAGTGACAGAATGTACGTAACGTGTGTAGCATGAGCTCTATCTGGTGCGGCTGGGTAAATGCTTCTCTCTTAGCATGGGGGGGCAGTGTCCAGAGGACAACATCCTCAGTCCCTGCTCTGAATGTGGAAGGAGGGGCCTTGGGTCTCTGTAACTGCCCCATGACCAACCCTCTGGCTGCAGAGAGCTCAAGCCTATGCACTGGACTCTAGGAGCTTTGTGCTGCTGCCCTCCCTGCATGCCCTCTTCCCCACACAGCCTCAGTTCTGCCCAGCATGGGGCCTCTTCCCTGCAATACCTCAGTCTTGCAGCCCAGGCCCCGACCCAGGAGACCCAGTGGGCCTGAGTCCACCTACCCACTTACCAAGAGTCTCTCCTGGCATGGGCTCTGGCTGCTGGGCCACCCAATGGAATCCCCAGTAGCAGATAAGAAGGACTTCTGCTCCTGTCAGCTGCAGGTTTCTCTCACATTCAGCCTCATTTGCATGTTTCCAGAACATGAGGAAGTTGGCATGTACGTTTGTACAGATGGGTATGGGAGGCTTGGGGTGACCAGGTGGGCGTGGAGGGGTGGCTGCATGTCCTGCGTTGTGGGCAGGTGCCTGGGCATGCTCACAGGGGTGGGTGCTACACATTTTGGAATGTTAGGACATGGTACGGTTCCATGGTCATATACATCCATATGTCTTTCTACATGTGTGCTTGTATGTTGGTCTGTCTTGTCTCCCCTATAGACGGGAAGCCATGAACCACAAGCCAACTGGGAAGGTGATGGTTGACAAGAACAGCCCAGCCTAATTTGGGGTTCCTGGTTCTGCCCCGGGAGCCCTCCAGCCTGCAACCCTTGCTCAGGAGGGAGGACTGAACAGCAGGGAGGCAGGGGTCTGAGGGTCAGGGACTTGGGAGAAGCTGGTCGGCTTACAGAGTAGAAGACTTGGAGCTGCACCGGGGAACAGGCTCCTGCTGTCCTTGTGATCTTGTGCAAGACCTGCACCCTCTCTGAGGCGCATTCACTCATCTGGAAGACACTGGGTTGGACTATTGACTTCCTACTGCCCCTGAGGCTTTGTGATTGATCGTGACTCTAAATCAGGTGGTGGGAGGCTGTGCACCTTCCTGCTAAATTCACTGGTAGAGGTGGCTGTGGCCTGAGCCTGGTACTGGGTTATTCTGCTGAGGGTGAGAGGAGAAACTATGCCTGGCAGTGGCCCCAGTGAGAGAATGACGTGGCCTGGCCCGGCACTCCCTGCTGGCCCTCCAACCCGCCCTCTTTCCTCAGCCCCAGGGACACCGCCTATCCCACCCCTCACTCGGACCCGCAGCCTCATGGCCATGTCCCTGCCAGGGAGCAGACGGGCCTCCGCTGGATCCCGCAGGTGAGTCTTCACTTGCCATGAAGCTCTACTGTGGGGGTGAGAGAAGGTGTCCTCTGTCTGCCCTGCCACTGACTTCCACTGGGACTTCCATGGGCTTGAAAAGATTGGCCTCCTCTGGAGCTGCTCAAGTGCCCAAATGATGTGTGGATAAAACGTTACCTAGAGGCTCAGATCACTGGATCCTACCTTCCCAGGCCATGGGCACTGCTGCTAGCTGGAAGGAAGTGGAATCCACTCCACTCTGCCTGCCCATTTTCACCCCATAAACCACTCTTCCTGTCCCACTCCTACATACCCCATTTTCTTCTCCCCTAAGTCTGTGCCAGTCTCTTTCCCAGGTTTGAAGGACTCTGAAAGTTGGGTTTTGGGGAGGGATATAGAGGCCCCACCCTCGCGCTGCAGCCTTGCCCAGTCGCTGCCTTTGCCCTGGGAAGCCAGGAGGACCAGCCTCTTCCTGGCTTCCATCTTGACTTGCGCTGTCTGTTCTGTCACCCCTGTCTGTGCACCTCCTCCTGCTTCTCCCTGCTTGTCTCCCTGCTGCTGACCCTGAAGTGGGGGCACTTTGAGCCACAGCGGCCTGGCAGTGTTTGCTCAGTGCCCACAACTGCCCCCCAGCCAGAATGAGCACCTGCCTCTTCTCCCCGCCTCCAGGCGCACCTCTCCACCAGTGAGTGTGCGGGATGCCTATGGCACCTCTTCCCTCAGCAGCAGCAGCAACTCAGGCTCCTGCAAGGGCAGCGACAGCAGCCCCACCCCCAGGTAACTGCCTACTGCCAGCCTCTGGGCTGGCCGGAAATCGGGGCTCTGGGGGAGGTGGCCGGCATGTTGTTCTGATTGTCCCCAGCTCCAGCCCTGACTTGCTGGCTGTGAGAGCTTGAGCAGGTCACTTCACCCCTCTGAGCCCTCAGCTTCAGTCTCTAAGTTGGGTGTAACACCCACCACAGAGAAGCAAAAGCAGTGGCTTGAGCAAAAGAGGGTGATGCTTTCAGAACAAAAATGAGAGGTAAGCTGCTCCCTGAAGCATTGCAGGGCCCGTGTCCTCTCTTCCTGTGCCACTGTCATTGGAAAACAGCTTTTGTCTGCATCATTACAAAACAGCTTCTGTACTACCAGCCATTAGGCCATCCTCTCAGGAAGGAAGAAGACAGAAAAGACTAAAACTCTGCCCATATCCTACCTGGAATTAGGTCATGTGACTGACTAGATGCATGTCCCCTTAGTACATAAAAAGTTAGTGCCCCCATGCACAAAATCACAATTCTGCTGGACAAAGTAGGGTGGGAATGAGAGGCAACCCCAGAGCTTGCTCTTCTCAGGGGATACTTTGAAAGTAGCAGAGGTGACATTAGAAACACTGCATGTGCTAAGTTTGATCTCAAGTATCATGGACCAAGACTTGAAAAGCAGAATTAGGTTGATAAGGCAGGTGAGGGGGACCTCTGCGTCATGAAAGGCTAAGAGTTAAGAGCCGGAATTGTGGCTCTGTGGTGTTAAGATATAGTGGGCAGGAGGAAAGTGTAGGGGCAGGCATGGCCTTAGAGTCAAACACTTCCTGTCTCTGAGTCTCCATTTCCTTGTTTGTAAAATGGAGCTAATAACCCAGAGGCTTCAGTGAGTTGGCATCTGCAGACCACATATCCTAGATTGCCAGTAAGCACTGTCCTGGGGTTTTAGTCTGTGCTCTTTGTTCTTAAGGGATGTGGGGAAGAGACCAGGAAACACTTTCTGGGGAGACTTTCCTGTTCCTTCCTTGGGGAAGATATCAACTGTGCACAGTGATATCCAGAGCTTTGGAAGCAACTGTTGTCAGAGTTTCTATTGATAGATGATATGCATGATGGGTAATAGGCAGGGACAGGGCCTGTAACCCAGCATCCTGGGCTTTACCTGCCATTTGCCCAGGGCCCAGGGGAAAGGACTGATGCATTAACTTATTGAGCAAAAATGTATCAGTGGCAACATCAAGGCCAGGTTTGTTTGTTTTTTCCCTTATATTTTAGGGAAAAATCTACAGGGTGTTCGGGGTCTCAGTACCAAATCACATTCATAGTGACTCTGTTTACAGCCTCCCAAGTGCTGGGATTACAGGCATGCGCCACCATGCCCAGTCTCAATTGCCATCTTGGTGCGTGTGGGGGTGGGTCCGGCACTGCAGGCTGGGGGATTGAACCCCCAGCCCCTGTGCCTGTTTTGCAGGCACTTTAATGCACTAAGTTATTTGGCTGGCCCTTAGCAATGTCAATGATTTTTGTGAGGTACCTCATAACTGTAACCCCTGGGGCAATCCCACTCCCCAGACTGAGTGTTGCCTCTGAGGAAGGTTCTCTTGCCTGCGGTGAGGGTGACTGTTCCTGGGACCTCACTACAAATAGCCAGGCTTTCCAAGGTATAGTAGCTGAGAGACATGCACTATAATATATTTTTCTTCTCAGTCATAGATAGATAGATGATAGAGATATAAGATACCTCTTCACATGTGTTATGTATAATATTTTGAAAGATAAATCCAGTAAGTGCACAATGAATGCACCTCCCGCCTCTGGAGGATGGAGGCTTCCCCACATCCAAAAATGCTGTGATGACAGCACAGACAGTGGTGGTGTCTGTTAAAAATGTGTGTTAAACATTATTTTGGGGAAAACAGCCATAAAAGCAAATAGAAAGAAAGCAAAACAACAGCAACAAAAGAAATGGAAAGAGTTAAAAGTTATTTCCCTCTAATCTTTGACTTCTAGTTTAACTAATCTTGCCATCTCTACCTGCCTCATCCCGGTTATGGGGACACACTGCTTTGTGTTAGTCACAGGTCTATGCTTCTCTAACCAAAGCCCTTGCAGGGCCAGCAGATGCTGCAGGATGAGTGTAGGGGGCTTTTGTGCTGTTTCTCTTTTAGAAAGCTATTTCTTAGATTAGAGGGGTGATACCAAGCTTTCAGCCCACACCACCACCATGCCCCTTGTGAAGCAGGGATATGTGTGACTTGGCTTTAGTAAAAACTTGGGGACCATGAGGTGAGCCAGTACAAGAGAATAGCATTTCTCCTTCCAATATTGCTACCGTGTCCTCTTCAGCAGCCACAGTCTATGAGCATTTTTCTTCAGTAAACAGTAGAGCTCACATGAAATGCTAAAAGTCTCCTCCAGCTGAGCTGCATCAGCAAACGGGATGCACCATTGCTATCTCACCAAGCCATATCTGCCCCTGGAGCAGAGTGGGATGGCAGGAGGCTGAGCCTCTAGTTGGGCGGTAACGTGCCCATGATTTGAAGCTGAGATCCAAGGAATTTGTTTACACAGAGAAGAACCAGCAGCCAGGAAGCCATGGGTGGAGACAGAGAAGCCACACACTGTTGTAGAGCCAGTGTGTTCTCCTCTCCTGGAAAGCTTTGACCCACATGCTCACCCTCTGGGTGGTGATTCCTCCTTGCTGCCCTGGAGGACTCAGAGTGCTGCGAATGTGTCACCCAGAGCCATGAACAGTCACAGAACTGGGCACACCCAGCCTGCTGCAGTACAGGGCTCCACTGTTGACTGCCCATACCCAGACCAGCAAGTGTCCATGCACACATAGGCACACGCACGCACACACACACGCACACACACACGCGCGCACACACACGCACACACACACTAAAGCAGAGGCTGTTGTCCTGACACATGAGATTACCCCTGAGGGTAGCAGAAGAGGAAGCTGCTCAGGCTCTGTGTGTGAACACATGCACCCACAGCGCACAGGCCAGGAATATCCACACACTTACATTTGCACTCCCAGTAAGTGCACAGTTAATGCACACCTGCATGAGCATGGGCAAGGGGAGTGTG
Source organism: Ctenomys sociabilis (assembly GCA_004027165.1). Classification (NCBI taxonomy): domain Eukaryota; kingdom Metazoa; phylum Chordata; class Mammalia; order Rodentia; family Ctenomyidae; genus Ctenomys; species Ctenomys sociabilis. The sequence goes on along the minus strand of PVKA01016172.1, from coordinate 33,063 downwards.
CACTGGATGTGATCCGTGTGCTAGGACATCTCTGCTCATGCCAGCAGTGCCTGCACAAAATCTGCCTTCCCAATCCATCCCTGCACTTGGACCTGGGGAGGAAAGCCCCCGTGCCATGTCTCCTCCTCTCCACAGACCTTGTCCTCACTTACACGAAGCCTCCCCCATCCAAAGCTTCCAGCCCTGTGCTCACTCTCAGGGTTCAAGTCTGGAAACCTAGGCTCTGGCGCCCACTAGAAGGGGCTGTGGGCTTGGGGTGAGAGCCCATCTCTCTGGAGCTGGCAGCCTGACAGCACAGACAGTGGTGGTGAGTGCACGCCAGCATGAGGCTCAGGCACACTTGTGATGCGTGTCTCCACCCCTCCTCAGAGGAGCCCTGAGAAGAAGAACTTCACTGAGGCCCAGTGTCCTGTGGCCACCCAACTCTGTGCAGGATGTCTGGCTGGGAGCTAACTGGTGGCCATGGAATAGGGATAGTAGGGTGATGATCTTGTTTCCAGAAGGCACCACTTTCCACCCCTTCCTCCCCCATCCCATGATGGGTGTCCTCTTGCAGGCGCTCTATGAAGTACACACTGTGCAGTGACAACCATGGCATCAAGCCGCCCACCCCGGAGCAGTATTTGACTCCCCTGCAGCAGAAGGAGGTATGCATCCGGCACCTGAAAGCACGGCTGAAGGACACACAGGACCGGCTCCAGGACCGGTGAGCAGGCAACTGGGGCAACCATGGGGCTACTCCCTAGCTCTGTCCCCACAGGAACCAACAACATGGAATGGACCAGAAGGAAGAAGTGGCTGGGGCTTTCCACCATCCACCTGCTTTCTCCTTCCCTGCAACAGCTCATCCAAGCTCACTGCACACACACTCCTCCAACTGCCCTTGACAGCTCTCGATAGCTACTCAGGCCAGGTGGGGAACAGTCTGTCTGCAAAGGGCCTGTCCCCTCAACCTCTCACCTGTGCATACAAGGGTGGGCAAGGGAAACATGCATTAAAGAGGGAATTTGATTGTTTTGCCTGCACACCAGCTGTGCCTGCACTGTCAGGGCTCCAGAGAAAAAATCTCCTTTCCCCACCCCATGTCTCTTCAGCTATGAGATGATTTCTTACCCTCCACACCTTCCTGGATCCCACCTTTCTGCCCCCTGCAAACTATTGCTACCTCTGTCTGTGGAATGATCCCTTCTGGACAGCTCAGAGTCCTGCCTAGGAGACAGTTTCGTCTGGATGTGCTGTGGTTTGGAAGGAGTTCAGGGCAGCATTTCATTGGCCTCTTTGTCTTAGAACTAGGAATTCTATCTCTATGTCCTGTCATCTTTCTAATGATGCCCAGGAGCTGCTTTTTCTGTGATGCTCTCGGGAGCAGATGGCCATCTCCCAGCTTTCTTGTTAGGTTACCACACTGCTCAGAGCAGACCACCCGCCCCCAGGAGATCAGGCCTGGTGGTTTCAGCAGGATGACTGTGGGGGTCCTCTCATGCTCACATCTCAGTTTGGGTAACCCCTGCAGGGGCCCATGGCCATGCCACTCCTCCCTGTTCTTCACAGCCTCTGTACTTCCCTCACAGCCTACCTTAAGCTCTGATCCTTGAAGAGGATGTGTTGTGATGCCTCTTTGCACCTGTATGTGGTGTGGCCACCACTTGAGGTGCCCTTTCCTCCATCCTGCTCCCTTAGCAACCTCATCCTTCAAGCACCAGCTCCTATGTAATGCTCTACAACCCAATGAGGCACAGACAAGACTGGGGAGCTGCTCTGTGGGGCTTGTCTGGCACCAAGGAGAGAGGAGCAAGGACCAGCCAAGCTGAGCATGTCCACTGCCTTCTTCCAAGCTCACTTCTTCTAGGGCGAAGTGTGAGTGAGGAGTGAGGAGAGAGGCCCAGAGGGTTATCCTGCAAGGAGGCCCCATGCTGAGGCAGGAAGAGTGATGAATGGGCATTCCCCCTGCCTGCTAGGGAATCTGCACTGTCACTGTGAGCAGTTCTGGCTTACTGCCTCCCCCCATGCTAATTTCTTTGCATCATAGGCCCCCTCCCCAAGGATATTGTTGTGACTGTTATGGGGTTCTGAGACCCTCAACCTCAATCCCTTCAGAAAAATGAGGAATAAGATTCCTGGATCCTGTTCTGGAGTGGAATTTCCCCAGACTGAAAAGTCTGTGGCACTTGATCTGGAGCAGTCACTATGCTGAGCCCATAATCCCTGCAGTGAGCTGAGGAGCTGGCGGTGGAGGAAGAGCATCCAGGAAGAGATTAAGGCTGGGGAACGACTTTCCTCTTCTCTTGCTTCCTTCAATCAATCTCTGTTCAGTCTTGCCCTGGTTTTGCCTCTCGACTCCATGGTGTGTTTTCTGCAGGTTGCCTGCCTCTCCTACCACCTTGAATCCACCTGTAAGTTAGAGAACAAGTGGCCACACTTCCCTGATGCTTGCCCCTTCTCTCAATAGTAGCAGCTCGGTGCTTACCTTGTGCAGCTTTCAGCCTCCCCCTTTACAGTAGACAGATGAAAGAAGCTTCTAGCATGAATGAGGGCGAGCCACCCTGTTCTCCTGCGCCCACTGGAGGGATGATATGAGGGCACCAGCTCCCCCACCAAAACTGAAGGTGCTTATCCATTCGTGCCACTGCCATGTCCCCAGAATATCTGGCCACATCTCCATCCATTTAAACTTTTCATGCTCTGCTTTGGAAGGGGCACATATTTCTTTCAATAGAGCAGAGATTTTTTTTGTCTAGTTACTCTTGGTTAATATTAAGGTTTTATTAGGTTTTTATAACAGTAGCACTTAATGGAATCTTTGTTTCATCTGTTCTCCAGATTATGAATTGAAAGTCATCTGCAGTTCAGCCTCCAGGGGTAGGAACGGGTGGTGTCTTGCTTGACATTTCTTCTCCCTCTCAGGAGGAGGCCACTCCTGCCCTCACCTGGGCCCTCTCTCCACGCACCCTCACTGCTCCTTGTGTGTAGAAGAATGGGGTATTAGACATTATGTCCCTTCTTTTGGTTCTGGTTCTAAGATGCTGCAGTTCAGGGACCCCTACCCCTTGTGACACTGGCCTGTGCCTCTCTGTGGTGATAGACCAGGTACACAGGCCTCCTCTGCTTGCAGGGACACAGAGATCGATGACCTAAAGATGCAGCTGTCTCGTATGCAGGAGGACTGGATCGAGGAGGAATGCCACCGTGTGGAGGCACAGCTAGCCTTGAAGGAAGCCCGCAAGGAGATCAAACAGCTCAAGCAGGTCATTGACACTGTCAAAAACAACCTGATTGATAAAGACAAGGGGCTGCAGAAATACTTTGTGGACATCAACATCCAGAACAAGAAGCTAGAGACGCTGCTGCACAGCATGGAGGTGGCCCAGAATGGCACTGCCAAGGAGGAGAGTACTGGGGAGTCTGCTGGTGGTTCCCCCGCCCGCTCCCTCACCCGTAGTTCCACTTACACCAAGCTGAGTGACCCAGCTGTCTGTGGTGACCGCCAACCTGGTGAGGCCCCCAGCACCTCTGTGGAAGAGGGAGCTGACAGTGGCTTTGTGGCTGGCGATGACACGCTGAGCCGGACTGATGCACTGGAGGCCAGCAGCTTGCTGTCATCAGGGGTGGACTGTGGTCCTGAGGAGGCCTCACTGCACAGCTCCTTTGGCCTGAGTGCCCGTTTCCCTGCCAGTAACACCTATGAGAAGTTACTGTGTGCCGCAGAGGCTGGTGTGCAGGCCAGCTGCATGCAGGAACGGGCCATCCAGACAGACTTCGTGCAGTACCAGCCTGATCTGGACATCATCCTGGAGAGAGTAACCCAGGCCCACATCTGTGGGACTGTCCCTGAGGACAGGCCCCCGGAGTCAGATTCCCACCCCCCAGGGCCCAGAGACCCCAACTCAGCAGTGGTGGTGACAATGGGTGATGAGCTTGAGGTTCCAGAGCCCATCACCTGTGGGCCCATGGCACACCACCCTGGAGCCAACCCCAACCCTGGCCCATCATCAGTGAGTGTGGTGTGCCCCTTGGAGGAGGAGGAGGAGGAGGAGGAGGAGGAGCAGGTAACCACAGCCACAGCTGCAGCTGAGAAAGAGCCCAAGAGCTACTGGAGTCGCCACTACATCGTGGATCTGCTGGCTGTGGTGGTTCCAGCTGTGCCCACGGTGGCCTGGCTCTGCCGCTCCCAGCGTCGCCAGGGGCAGCCCATCTACAACATCAGTTCCCTGCTGCGGGGTTGTTGCACTGTGGCCTTGCACTCCATCCGCAGGATCAGCTGCCGCTCACTGGGCCACTCAGGGCCCAGTTCTGTGGGCAGTGGCTCCCAGCTCTGAGGAGGCTGCCTCGTCCCAGGCAGTGCTCTGGCAGCCTGACCACTGATTGTAGGGATGCTATCCCCCCTCCCACACCCCCACAGGTATCATCTCATGTATTTAGTTTTGGGATTGTAACCATTTTCTCTCCCTGAATGTTAACAGTGTCAGGCTGGGAGAAGGGGCTGGGAAAAGCATTCCAAAACTTCCAGAGAAAGAAGGGTAAGGGAGACCCAGGTAGGGAAGTCTACTGATGGGACAAGCTGCACAGAGACACTTCTGAGGCCCCCAGCCCAGCCCCTTGTCCACCCAGCCTTTAGGTGTGGTGGGCCCTGCTCAGGAAGTCTCTGGCTGGGTTATCTGGGGACCTCCCCTCCCTGCTCCTGCTGTCCAGTGTCCTGCCCGTTCCATGTCTTCTCTCCTAGGCCACCCTACCCTCCTCCCTCCTCCAGGTCTGAGGCAATATTGTCTCCTCAGACATAAGCATCTGTGGCTAAAGTGCAGAAAACAGACCCAAGCACTTTGAGCAGGGTCCAGAATCCCTGGGCCTGGGCTGGAGCTGCTGCCTCCCCCTTGCTCCCCACTCAGGATTCCGAAGCACTGTTGAGGCCACAACTTGCAAAATGACGTGATAGGCATGAGAGGTTGAGGGTCGGGTAGTCTCTGTGTCTGTCTGTCCTCCCACCTCCTCCGTTTTCCTCTTGGCTTCTGGATGTCAGATTGTTCTTCCTTGAGAGAAAGCCAGGCCTGGCCAACTGGGTGCTGTGGAGGGGGTACTCATTCAAGTCCTGGCACCAGTGAGAGACCCGCCAGCACAGAGGAGGCAGAGTTGGGAGCTCCGGTGGCCCCTGCACCTTCTGCAATGAGGCCGCCTCAGCTACTGTTCAGGGACCTGGCTGGACTCAGGAATCCTTGGCTGCCCCTGGAGTTTGCCTGCCATCCCTCAAGGGGTCTCCAGCCCATTCTGCCTTCCATTGTGTTCACTTCAGGTCTTGGTTCTCCCCCATCCCAAGAACCCTGGGAAGTGATTGCTTGCTTTCTAGGATGAGGGTCCTTAAATCTACATGCCTGCCTCTGAGGAAAGCAGAGGATTCTGGCAGGATGGCTCTCAGGATGGGGTGAGCCATAACACTTGTTAAGGCCAAAGCAGGGTGCCCTAGGACTTGCTTCCCAGGCAAGGGTATGGCCGGGCAGGAGGAGCCCGGTGGCCATCTGCTCCCAGCCCAAGTCAGGTCAGCCTGGGAAGGTTCACTGTTCCTTGCCTTCCCTGGGACCACAATTGAATCCCCCAGCAAAGCTGCTGATATTTTATTACCATTACTAGTTTACAAAGTATTTAACTTTTTCCTCTTCCTCCATGGTGTTACACCCTTTTAGGCATCCCACCCACTCCAGAGGTTAGGTCCCACACTGGGGAGGTGGTGGGACCCTCTGTCTCACATACCCATCTGGCCTAGGGGCCATTCTAGTTCTTTGCCAAGGTCACTTGCTCTCATCCTGATCCTCCAATGGCCACTGCCTGCCTGCTGGGCTCTGCCCTTCCACTCTGTGCCCTCTGCCCAGGGGGCAACTGCATGCACTGGGGATGGGCAGCCAGCCCAACTGTTTGGGCCAGAGCCTCCCTACTACACGCTTTGTGCCTCCAAAGCTTCCTGCCTCGGCTGGGGCCTCAGACAAGCCCTCCTTTGTGGATCTCCCCTGCCTCTGGCTGGACTAAACCTGAGTTCTGGGACCTGGCTGCAGGTGCCCCACAGGACACGGGTCATGCCATGGAGGGGACAGGGGACCAAAGCAACCCAAAGCCACGCCGGAACTGGCCATGGACCCAGCCTCCTGTGCCATGTGCTCATGGAGCTGCACAGCATCTCCTTAGGAACAAAGCTTTGCTGAGAAAATAAATGTATGAACTATATTTGACAACAAAAATATCTATATATTTTTCACCACTGGAATTTAGTCAAGAGTTGCAGCCCCTCTAGTCCTATCTGTGTCTCACTGTCTGTGGCCTTCCTATCATGTCCTGTGTTTTGGTGAGTGTGGGTAGGGCTGGGATTGTTGTCCACTCTGTGTCTGCTGCTGGAGAAGTCACTTGTAAAGGCTGAGCTATGGGTGGGCCCAAGACCACTGGAGGAAGTGAGAAGGAGCTGGCTGCCTCCCTCTGTTCCCAGTGGGCTAGGCTCTGCCTCTGTGGGTCGCAGGAGCCTGAGCCAATAGTACTGGGGAGCTTTTGATTTTGGTGTGGATTCTGGTAGGGTCTTCAGTGAGCTTTCTTCCTCGACAGTGGAGGAAGCAGCTCACAATCAGGCCTAGGGAAGCCCCTGGGCTGACAGTCCTGACCCAGCTTCTGAGCACACGTGCTCAGTATCCCACATCTATGCAAAGGACCAGCACTGCCTGTGCGTGCCCCCTATGGGCGTGCGGTGGGCTGCTGGCTTGGCTCCAGCCTTAGCTAGCTGGAGCATTGAAGGGGCTGGGAGGACAAGGCTGGGCCCAGTCAGTGTCCCCTGGAAAATGCTCCTCTTCTGAAGCTCCCCTTCCTTCTGCTTCCTCTGGGGCTGCAACCATTCCTTTCTGCCCTCAGCTTCTGGAGAAGAAATCTTCAGGGCCTCCCCTAACTCCAGCTTCCAGCCAGAGCTGATTAGGTCTTGAGGAACAGTATCTGCATTCTGGACCTTCTACCTGCAGTCCCTTTGGAGTCCTGTAGTTATAGGTGGCTATTCCTCAGTTCTGGGCCAGGCTAACACAGTGCTGCTGTCCTTCTGTTCCAGCCCCAGGCAGGACTTGGGAGCTGGGCCTGGGCTTCTGCAGAGAGCTGGCCTTGAGCAGAGTTTATGACCAACATTTCCTGAGGGGATAATTTAGCTTTCCACTGAATACCCTGCCCACTCTTCATTAGAACAGGGGTATCCAACAGCACTTTGCGGGTGGGGGCAGATCACAAGGGTCTAAGGACAAGGACCTCCCCTGGGGGCCTTTGCCTCATGAACTCACAACTCCATTTTGACCTAGGGCACCATGCAAATGGGTCACAGTGCACTCTCACATTCACCATCCCCTTGACCAAGAATTCAGGGGATGTGGGAAGGAGGGAGGTTGGGAGGGGTCTAGACTCTCGTCTCTCCTTGTCCTTTTGTTCAGACAGAGTTGCACCTGCAGCACATAGCTCTGAATTAAAGCATGAACACACCATGAGACCCTTGGCCTGTTTTCTTTGTCCTGTGTCACTTTTCTCAGGGGGCTGGTGGGGCTCACACTATCTCCCCTTGCCCCATGCAGAGGGGCAGTATGGCGCATGCTGCTGAGGCACAGGGTGGACAGCGCCCTCCCTCTGTCGCAAGACCCTGCTAGACACCCATGAAGTGGCTTTACACTCCTTTTAGCAGATGCAGAACTACACACAGTTCCTTAGTGGGGTCTCCAAAGTCAGTGCCAGCTCATGGCCCCCCGTTCCACTCATCCCCTACAGCAGACTGGCAGGCAGTCTGGGGTGGAGGCCGAGCCGAGTCACTGCTCTGAGGTGTAGAAAGGGCCCTCAGCTCCCTACTGTTTGAAAGGAAACCAGCTCTGGCATGGCACGGACCAAGGATTCTGGAATCTCCAATTAACCTTCAGGAAGGGATTGTGTTTAAAATCAAATCTTTATTCAGAAGGCAGTAATGATCATAACTATATAATCTCTGTACAGTATGATAAGGCACGAGTAGAGGCAAAGAAAACATTCTTTCAAAAAATGGAGTGCTATTGTCTCAAAATGTATAGTGGTTTTACTGGTGGAGGCCAAGTGTTAAAAGGAACAAGAGAAACCAAGCAGCATTTAGCTGGCCTACCTACATGTCTGGTATTTCAGTCGGTGGCCTATGGACCCCATCTGAGCCTCAACCAGCCCAGGATCTGAGGTTGCAAAGAGGCCAGTGGCCACAGATGACAGACTCCTGCCAACCCATGTCAACCCACCTGGAACACCACATGGAACAGCCACAAGACACCCAACCCAGGCAATAGGCCAGCTGCAACCTGCCATCTGAGACCACTGCTTTTTCCTACAAGGAGCGGGGATGCATGTGCTGTGCTCTTGTGGCTTCAGACATCTGGGATGGAGTGGTCCATGGTATGGTGGAGCAGCATCGGGGACAACCTGGATATGGCAAAGTGATACTGGCTGAAGCTAGCAGTTCCTTCGTCCTGGAATGCCCCGCCCCCAGCCTGAATTCTCTGTGGCCCTCAGCTCCCAGTTCTAAGACTTCCAAATTCCCAGAAGCTACCATCCACCTTGGAGGAGAGGAAGAGAGAAGGATCAGCCAGTACCAAGGAGTCCAGGTAAGGTCCAGGAGGCAGGGAGAGGGAAGGCAGAGGGGGGATGGCAGCCTTACTTCTTCACCATGTGCTCATAGATCACAGCAGGAATGACAGTCAGGGTGATGACATCTCCAGATGTTGCCAAAATCTCCATGACTGCTTTGTCCTGAAGAGGAAGTACATGCATCATCACCCGGGGCCAGGAGCCATACTGCAGGACCCTCTGTGTAGAGGTCATGGTGGCTGCTGCTAGAGGACACAACTGATATCCACCTACAGGGCCAGGCTTTTTAGGACCCTGAGCCGGTCAGGTGAGGATCATGTGGGGTCTTGCCTGAGTATGATCATGGGCTTCCTGCTTTAGCATCTCAAGACCAAGAGGGAAAACTGCTGTCCCAGCCTCCGAAGGCCAGCTGTGAGGTAACATGGCCTCACAGCAAGACCCTGCCTCCTCTCAAGGATTCACCTCTGCTACCCCATCCCTAGCCAGTCACATTTGAATTCCAACTCTAATGTTCACAGTAAACCATTCTCCAGCAGAAAACATTAGGTGCACCTGTGTCTTCCAGCCCCTGCTGGCCTTGTAGTCTGAGCCAGGCCTATACTGGGAAGCTTAGAGTTTCTAGGCAAAGGGTACCAGACATGCCACCCTTGCTGCTCTGGCCACCAGAGCTGCTGACCCGTACTCAGGGCCTAGTTATCTTTACACATATATGTAGTCTTCTTCTTTTTTTTTTTTTGGTGGAACCGGGGATTGAACTCAGGTCCTTGCGCTTGCCAGGGAAACGCTTATTCCTCTGCACCATCTCCCAGGCCCAATATATGTAGTCTGGTTATATGTTGTTTAGTTGTTTCAGGGTAAGTAGAAGCTGGGACAGAACCAATGGTGGCCACAGTGTAGAAATAAGTAAACTGTGAATAATAAATGATCTCAAGAAAAATAGCCATCAGGTTATGCAAGATGGAGGCTGATGCAGGAGGATCACTGTCATTTGAGGCCAGTATTAGCTACCTAATGAGTTCAAGGCTATTGTGAACTACATAATAATGAGGCTTTGTCTCAAAAATCCAAGAGAAAATAAAAGAAAGAGGAGTAGGAGGAGGACAAGAAGCAATTATCTGGAGCCACTCAGTAGCTGTCCATACTCAGTGTTGTCCTTAAGAGCTTCACAGAGTCATGGCACGGTAGAGTATCTGGTAAATTCACAATGATGCCTGTGCCATCTCTGCAGATGAATCATATCTTACCATGACTGCTCTCCAAAACAGGGTTGAAGAACTGTGATGCTTTTGAAAAGATGAATTCACTAATATCTAAACATACAGCATTGGTATGGTTATACTTAGGTTTGTTTGTTTGTTTTTGACAGGCTGGCCCTGAACTCTCTTGGTAGCTAGCCCATGTTGGCTTTGAACTTACAGCACTCCTCATGTCTCAGCCTCCCCAGTGCTTGGATCATAGATGTACTCCACCCTGCCCAGCACTCAGATTTTTAAGTACATTAGATTTCCCTTGAACTGCCATGCTTAGTCCAAGACAAAAGGGAAAGGGCACAGCAAAAGGGATCTTAAACAGATATTAGGAAGAATTTCTTAGCCACAATAGTCATAAACACCCAGAACAAGCCTCTGAAGAAGGTAGGGGAGACTGAAGTGTAAGGAGGCAGGCTGGTGCCAGGAATGGCCATGGCAGCAGTAGAGTAGGATACTGCCACTCAAGTCAGTTCTAGGGGAGAAGCCCTGCCTCAGGAGTGACAGACTGTGGTGGGAGAGAGCCTTCCTCCACTATACAACTGGGGAAGAGCCATTCTTGATTGAAGAGGCATCAAATCAGGATAAAGCTGCTTCACTCGCTGAGGCCAAAACCAAGACCCATCATCTGTGGTGCTTTCTCCACATCCTCATCCTGAGGGCACCTCACCCCAGGCCACTTACTCTTTCTTGATTTTTTTTCTTCTCTAGTAACTGGGATTGAATCTAAGACCTTGTGCATTGGGCTACACACACACACACACACACACACACACACACACACACACTCCTTTTATTTTGAGATAGGATCTCCCAAAGTTGCCCAGACTAGACTCAAACTTGTCATCCTGCTGCCTCCACTTCCCAGAGTGATGGCATAACAGGCATGCACCACTGATAGAGACCACCACGAAGCAGGCCTGAGCAGCACTTAACCAACTCACTTTCTCATATCTACTTATGAATCTAAGTAAATATCTCCAGGCAGGCCCCTTGCTTGGGTGGTAGATTGTAGTAAGTGAACATCTGTGAGTCACTGATCCCTACTGAGGCCTGTAATGGAAGATAAAGCTAGAATGCATTAAAGGATAAGACAAGATCATAGCCAAGGACACCTGGATCCAACCTCAGTTAGATTACAACTACCTTCAGGCTCCCGCTGCCGGGTAGATTGCCGTAATACTTTAGTTGGAGAAGTCCTTGAGTGGCTCAAGAAGTGGCCTTCTTGAGTACTCCCCTCCTTCTGATAACTAAATAAATATGAGCCACCCAGAGAAGGACTTAGCCTCAGAGAACCTGAGATTGATCAGAACCTCTAGGGTTTTGATCCTCTTAGAGCCCTGAAATCATTCATTGGCTTCTTTTATTTGGGCTTCACTGTGTACTCATTTGGGATTTCTTTCTTTTCTTTCTTTCTTTCTTTCTTTCTTTCTTTCTTTCTTTCTTTCTTTCTTTCTTCTTTCTTTCTTTTGCTTTTCTTTTCTTTTCTTTTCTTTTCTTTTCTTTTCTTTTCTTTTCTTTTGTGCCAGGGATAAAATTCAGGACCTTGCACTTGTCAGGCAGGCACTTATGCTACTGAGATATCTCTCTGTCCCTCATTTGAAATATTATTAACTTAATATACCACCTTGTTCAAAAGTACCTTCTTGATTTTTAAAAGTAAAAGGCACCTCATTCTCCTCCCTCAAAAAATGAACAAGGGCCAGAAATGGATTTCTGAACAATTTCCCTTAGGAAAAAAACCACTAAATATAATCAACGTACATAAAGAAGTGCTATGCAGAAGCCTGTGACCAGCTGGGTGCCTGTGTCCTCACCCTGCTTTTGGCCATATCCTGCAAGGCCACTAACAGTGGCTGGTGCTTCTAAGCACTTACTGCGTACCTGCCACTGTGAATAGAACTCTCAGCCTTGGTCTTATTGAATCTCACAACCTTCAGAGGAGGAAGCTGAGGTTGGTGGGACCACGGCCTACCAGACAGGATCTCCCAGGGGCCTCCCCAGCACCCACAGTCCCTGTGGAGTGTGGTCACTGCCTACCTTTAGTCCGATGACATTCTGCCCATTCACCTCACACACGTAGTGGCTGGTGAGAAGCCCATTCCTGGCCGCAGAGCTCCCTTTGACCAGAGACACAACCTTCCCCTTCTTGATGAAGAAGCCGACGTGGCCCATGCTGTCCTTGTGCATCGTGACAGTCCGCTGAAATGGTCTGGCAAAAAGGGCAGTGAGCTGGACCTGGGGAAGTAGCTAGGTTCCCCTGGGAAGGACTCTGGGGACTTGCCACTCACCGGTCCCGAATGACCATGACGATCTTCTCTGCTGATGCCTTCTTCAGCACTCGGTGGGCTTTGTCTGTGCTCCACCCCGCGCAGTCACACCCATCAATCTGCAGGATCTGGTCCCCAAAGCGCAGCCCAACCAGGGATGCGGGGGTGTTGGCCTGAACCAGCTGCACAAAGATCCCCTGGGGAGGTAGGGCCAGAGTCAGCTTCCCCCAGCCCTGAACCCAGCTCCCCGTCCCCCCCGCCCCGCCCACCTGTCCTTCTTCTCATACTCTGGTAACCTGCCCAGCACCAGGACTGCAGCCCTGTGGGGCAGGTGTGATGGTCACCCTCTTCTCTGAGGAGTATACAATCCAGACCACATCGAGTGAGTATATTTCAGCCCAACCACTGCTGCGCTGTCTTTCCCAAAGGCATTTGGTTATCTTGGCTTCCTCTGCCTACAGCTTCAAGAAGTCAGACCCTTGGAAGCTGGGGCCAGGGAAAGGAGGGCTCTGAATCACAGGACCCTGTGAGGGTCTGTGGGTTTCTGCTGCAGCCAGCGCTCGGAGCCTAGGTAAGGGTGCTAGATCTCTGAGGTTCTCTGTGCCCGGGGAAGGGTGAGTCTCTAAGCACTGCCCCATTCACATGGTGACTTAGTGTGCCCCCAGCCACGAGAGGGCCCTGGGGCTTCAGGAAGTGCCATCCGGCCCCAGCGCCCCCACCTGGTCGACAGCCCGCAGCCGCAGCCCCATCTTGCCGCGCTCGTCCTTGCACAGATGGATCTCGCGTACTCCGGGCTTGATCTCCGCACGCCGCATGCCGAGGTTGTTCCCAGACACTGGCGCCACAAGCTGGCCAGAGACCGCAGTCTACAGGCACGAGGGGGTGGGGACAGAGGTTAGTTCGGCAGGGGCAAAGGAGGAGTGTGGGGTGAGGGGCCCAGACCCAGGCCCCCCCGGGCCCGCGAGGTACAGGGCCCGAGCGGGACGATGCCACTAGGGGGTGTCCGAGTCCACCGCCTTCAAAAACTCGCAAAAGGGAGCAGCGTGATGCAGGAAGGAGGCCCTTATTTTTCAAGGAAAATTAATACAGGAAAAGATCTCTTCAAAATTCACTTAGGAGAGAGGGGTAAGGGGGAAAAAGTAGCAATAGTTGCAATGTGTTACGTACAGCACCATCTCCCCAATCATATGCTACAAACATGCACAGGGCCAATAAAAAAGTTCAAATAAATAAAATTCACTTAAAGTAAAAAATATTTACATTAAATGGTAAGCAGTCAGATATAAAAGGGGTCAATTTGTTTTTTGTCTTAAAAAATTTAAGCCAAAAAGAAACTGATGACAATTTCCTTCTAAGATGCAGAAACAAAGCAAGGAAGTTAATTCTCCCTACTCTATTGTACACAGTGCTGGAAGATCTAGGAGTGCAATAAAGCAAGAAAAAAAGAAGAACATAAAGGCATACAGATCTACAAAAAAGAAACACAACTTGTTATTCTTAAATGATATGCTGTTGTACTAGAAAATTCCAAGGGTGCACAGCGAAAGAAACCACCACCAAAGTTAAAAGATAGCCCACAGAACAGGAAAAGGTATTTACCAGCTGCTCTGTTGTGGTTTGTGTCTGGTTGTCTGCCCCAGAGTTTTGTGTAATCATGTTCGTGATTTAACTCCTGACCCACTGGGATTATAGGCGTGTTGCTGGGAGTATGCGTGTGAGTGCTGCACCCAGCCAGGGGCAGACAGCCTGAGTGCAAATTAAGGGAGGCAGACTCGCTCTCTGCTGCCACCGTTGGCACTGCTCTTCCCATTTGCTCTTGCTGTTTTCTGTCGCCATGAGCTGCTGCCCTCTGCCCTGGGCCCTCTGCCTTGGAGTCAGCCGAGTATGGACTGAAACCTCCATTAACTGTGAGCTAAATAAACCTTTCCTTCCTTCATTTTGGGTGTTGGGTATCTGTCCCAGCAATGGAAGAAGAGTAACTGAGACGTACTCCTCAGACAAAGGACCAACATCTAGAGTACATAAAGAACTTAAAAAAACCAGGCAGGCCTCCTAAATTTAAAAACTCCAACTAAAAATGGGCAGCTGAAGTGAATAGATACTTCTGAAATGTCAAATAAATATATGAAAAAGCATGATCAACATTACTGGTCATTTGAGAAATACAAATTAAAATAAAACTGAGATCCTATCACATTCCAGAAAGAATGGCTGTCATCAAGAAATCAACCAGTAACAAATGTTGGAGAAAAGTAACCCTTCTCCATTGTAGAGTGATACGACCATGCATGGAAATCAGTATGGAGGTTCCTTAGAAACTAGCCAAACATGGTGGTGCATGCCTGTAATCCGAGCACTCAGAGGCTGAAGCAGAAGGGTTACCATGAGTTCAAGGATAGCCTAGGATATAGAAGTGAGTTTGAGGCCTGCCTGAACTACAGTGAGACCTTGCCTCAAAAAACTAAGGAAAAAAAATCCTAAAACTAGAGACTTCAGTTGACCCAGCTATGTTCCTTCTAGGAACTCCTGAAAGAGTTAAAAGCATCATACCACAGTGGTATATGCATAACCATGTTGATAGCGACACAATTTGTAATAGCTAAGACTTGAAAATAGCTCATATGCCCTTCAACAGATGAATGGATAAAGAAAAATCATTGCATTTATATACCATGGAGTACTAATTGCCATAAAGAAAGATGAACAATTCAATTTTGTAAATGGATGGTACCTCAAGACCATACTTTTGAGTGAAATGCATCAGGCTCTAAAGTTTAAATACCATGTTGTTTCTCTTGTGCGAAAAACCCAATGGGTAAATAAAGAACAAAACAGAGGATAGATATTGGGAAGTAGGAAGGGCATTTTCAGATAAGAAGGGTGACCAAGGAGTGGAGAGAAAGGAAGGAAGGGAAAAGAGATTTTTGAAAAAGAATGGAAGGGAAAAATGAAAACAAAACTTTGGTAAACAGGGAGGGGAATAGGAAAAGAAGAATTAAGATATATTATGAACAGGTTCAAATTCCCTGTGATGAATGTAATCATTATGCATGACAAATATGTATTAATAAAAATAAATAAAAGAAGAAAATCCTATGGAATCTACAGATAAACTCCTATAGCTAATAAATGAGTTTAGCAATATCACAAGATACATGATTGGCATATAAAAATAAACTATGCTGAGCACAGTGGAACATACCTGTCTACCCACCTATTAGGGAGGCTGAGGCAGAACTGCTTCAACCCAAAAATTCAAGGCCAACCTAGGTAACATAGTGGGACCTGGTCTCAAAATTAGAAACTAAGAAAAAAAAAATAATTTGTACTTCTGTAAACTAACAAGAAATGGGAAGAAAGTAAAATTAAAAATGCAATACCAGCTATAATCACTCAGAAGAAAGGAAATATATAGGTATATCTAACAAAACAAAGCCAGGCATGGGGGTGCACACCTGTAATCCCAACATGTAGCTAGATGAGGCAGCACCTTGAGTTCAAGGCCAGCCTGGGATATCTAGTGAGACCCTGCCTCCGTACAAACCATCATCACCACCATCACCATCATCATCACCATCATCACCACCATCTAACAAAACACACAGAAATTATGTGCCAAAAAATGACAAAACGCTGAGAAATTCTATCAAAACATTTAAATAAACAGGTCATGTGTATCCATAGACTGAAAAAACTAATAAAACTGTCAGTTTGCCTCACATTCACGTATAAATATAACAAAATTTCTACCAAAATGTCAACAAAATATGGACAACAAAATCAAACTTTAAGTGGAAAGATGATGGAATGAAAATAGCTTAAAGAATTCAAACAAAATAAAAACAAGGAGAAAATTTACAATTACAAAATGCAAGCTAGGTGGATAGTTCCAGTGGCACAGCGTTTGTGTGGCAAGCACAAGGTCTTGAGTTTGAATCCCAGTACCAATAAATAGATAAATAAATAAATAAATAAATAAATAAATAAATAAATGTATCATCTCATATTTTTTGGAAGTGCAGGCTGAACGTATTTACACCTTGTTATTGGGACAAAGAATGATTAAGTCAAGTGATACCCAATGCAGCCTCCTTGCTTCATGGTTGACTCACATCACAATCACCAACAGTGTTATTGTAGCCAGGTGTGGTGGCACATGCCTGTAATACCAGCACTCAGGAGGCTGAGGCAGGAAGATCACTATGAGGTTGGAACCAACCTAGGCCACTGAGTTCAAGGGCAGCCTATCACACACAAAAAAAGAAAAGAAAAAAAAAGAGAGAGAAAGCTACTGTAGAGGAGCACCTTGAAGTGTCACCAATTTTTTCTCAAGGTCTCATATGTCCTCATTGTTGTTGACTCTCCTTTGTAAGATTCTCATTTATCAGTGGCTTTATATGACAGTTTTCCATTGTCACTTTCATTAACTTCCCAAAATCCTGTAGCCTCAGCACGACTAGCAATTGCACTTTGATGTCATGGGCTCCAGAGGAGGCTGGTGGACACAGACCCTGTCGATGCGAGCTCTTATTGGGAAGGGTCTTGAGTGGGGGTGAGTCTGCAAGTGAGTACCCTGAGTGACTACTTCTGTGGAATGGTTACTTTTCATCTCCAAAACCCTGCAAAGCAGGAACCAACAAGTTGTGTTTAACTTGGGGAACAGAGCTGGGTAACATGCTCCTGCCAAGGCTTCTGAGCCACAGGGAGCCATTGTTAATGTTCATAAGCTCTTACTAGGTTTTATGCTCTCTCTTCTGATCCATCTGGCTCAGACCTACCTTGAAGCTATAAGACAAAGATTAGAGAAGATATGAGACCATGAAATCCCAGAATTGATATGAAATCATGGAATCCCACATTTTTAGTGAAGACTCAAAAATGAAAAATACAGAGTCCTAAAAAACAAAGCTAGATCGGGGAAAAACCTGAAATCTTTTACTCTTACATCTGGTACAAGACAAGGATGTCCTCTATCATACCTCCTATTCAATATAGCTTTGGAATCACTCGCTACAGCCATTAGACAAGAGGGAGAAATAAAAAGAATAAGAATAGGTAAATAAGAAGTTATATTATCACTATTTGCAGATGACATGGTATTTTATTTGGAAGACGCAAAATACTTCACCAAGAAGCTACTAGAATTGATACACAAATTCAGTAGTATAGCAGGATACAAAGTCAATGCTCAAAAGTCAATAGCATCCCTCTATACTGATAACAAACACACTGAGAGGGAAACCATAGAAACAACCTTTTACAATAGCACCACAGAAAAATGAAATACCTTGGGATTCACTTAACCAAGTAAGTCAAAGATCCTTTCACAGAAAATTACAGTATTTTAAGAAAAGAGATCATAGAGGATTTCAGAAAATGGAAAGATATTCCCTGCTCCTGGATAGGAAGAACCAACATCCTGAAGATGGCCATACTCCTAAAATGGTTGTACAGATTTAATGCAGTCCCTATCAAACTGCCACCAACATACCTCCCAGACCTAGAGAAATCATTCCTAAAATTTATTTGGAACAAGAAAGGACCTAGAATAGCAAAGGCAATCCTGGCCAACAAAGAGAAGGCAGGAGACATCACAATTCCTGACTTTAAATTATACTGCAAAGTTATTGTGATAAAATCACCATGGTATTGGCAACAAAATAGACCTGAGAATCAATGGAATAGATTAGAAGATGCAGAGGCCTCTATGAACACACTCAGCCACCTGATCTTCAACAAAAGGGTCAAACACAGTTACTGGAAGAAAAACAGCCTCTTTAACAAATGGTACTGGAAAAACTGGCTTTCTACATGCCTAAAACTAAACCCTGATGCAGGTCTATCATCATGCACTAAGCTAAAGACAAATGGATTAAAGATCTAAACATTAAAACAGAAACACTCAATCTCCTGGAAGAGAAAGTAGGAGGAACTCTTCAAGACATCTGGTAGGCAAAGAGTTCATGAACAAACATGTATATCCATGGGAAACACTTGAAAGAATTAACAACTGGGACCACCTCTTACTGAGAAGTTTTTGCATGTCAAAAGAAATTATCAACAAAGTGAAAAGACAACCCACAAATTTTGAAAAAATCTTAGCTAATAAGCACTAAGACAAAGGTCTGCTCTCTAGAATTTATAAAGTACTAAGATATATTAGTTAGGGCCCTCAAATTTAAAGACCCAATCCAGAAATGGGCATCTGAGATGAACACACACTTCTCAGAGGACAGAATTAAAAAAGCAAATAAATATATGAAAAAATGCTCCACATCACTAGCCATGCATGAAATGCAAGTTAAAACAACACTGAGATACCATCTCACTCCAGAAAGAATGGCTATCATAAAGAAATCAACCAACAACAAATGTTGGAGAGGATGTGGGAAAAGGGAACACTTTTCCATTGCTGATGGGAATATAGACTGGTGCAACCATTGTGGAGATCAGTGTGGAGACTCCTAACAAAACTAGGACTGGAAATCCCATTCAAGCCAGCTATTCCCCCACTGAGAATTTTCCCGGAGGAACTGCAAACATCATATCATAGTGATATATGTGTACCTATGTTTATAGCAACACAATCTGTGATAGCAAAACCTTGGAAACAACCAAGATGTCCATCACATGAAGAATGGTTGAAAAAGATGTATTTTTATACAATGGAATATTACTTAGCTATAAAGAATGATAAACTTGAAGCAAGTTTGAAGTGGATGCCACTTGAACATATACTCATAAGTGAAATAAACCAGGCACACATGTGAAAATATCATATAGTCTCCCTAGTATAAGAAACCAAAAGAAGAAATACAAACAGAAATGTATAACAACAACTAAAAAGAATTTAGACAGATAGTTAGGATAAACTATACTGCATATGTTGTAGGGTAATAATCAGCTTCTCTTCTGGATGGTTAACAACCTAAGTTTTCAGATCAAAAATTGAAGAAATGGAAGGGCTGCAAGGTCAGCCAACATTTTTGCCCTAGCCGTTCAAGGTCAGTGAAGACTCAGGACATAGGAGAACCTGTACTGTGACATCATGGAACTACGCTGTGCCCCAAATTTTCTGATCAAGGAGATTATGGAGCCACAGAGGAAGGTGATCGATGATCTACAGTGTGCCTGGGGAGAGTCACATGAAGAGAAAACTTTCTCTCAGGCTCTCACAGAGAGCAAACTGGTCAAGCAATGGCTGTGACTCATCCACATGGCTTATACAAAGGATCTACAAAGTGAGGTACAGGGGTACAGGATAAACCCTGAGAGTATTTGACTGACTTCATCAGATACAAAAGTTATATTTTTTGTTATATAGGTCTTGCTGTATCTCCATCTTAACCATCAAGAAGAATAGTATAAAAACGAGGTATACAAAATAAAGCCATAAAAATATGCTGAGCTACAAATGACTCTAGTCAACAACTTCCTCAGATAACTCACTATTATTGTGGACTGCTGGACTGTGTTGGATTGTGTTGCTGAGCTCAGGCACCTATAATGGTTGAATGACAATGGAGTGCCCATCTCTGACAGGACTAAACAAAAAAAAGGGGGATACACAAGGAAGTACCATTCTGTGTTTGTATGAACAGTATAGTCAGGATAAATATGCAGTACTTTCATGTAACTCTATGAGAAGAAAAATTTGCACTAATAGTGTTTGGACAGGATATCCATCTGCTTCTTGTACTATGGAAAAGCACTAGGAAGATAAGAATGTAAAAAGTATTAATTATTGAAAATGTACTATAATTCAGCTTTTAAAGAAAAAGATAGGTATGCCACTACATTGTCTTGATTCAATGAATAGAGGCATCTGCTCTAATAGTGTTTGTAAATAGAATATCATGTATGCACCTTGTACAACAAAAAACCACTAAGAAAACAATATGCAATGTATTAATTATTGAATCTGTTCTACTAATTTGATTTGAAACTGTCTCATTGCTATTTGTTCTTCAATAAAATTATGGAAAATAAAAAAAAAAATAAGAAAGCTAGGGGAAAGGAGAGATACACCACACAGAGAAAAGGGGAGGCCATTGAAATGGCAAGACCCACAGGAAGGAGGGTTGGCATAATCTGTGCTCATATTAGGTAGGAAATAAATACCTACACTGTCACCCGGAATCTGAGGCAGGCTCTGCTGGACTTCTTGACTGGAGAGGGAAAGACCCATGTAGCTCTCTAGTTCTGCCAGGTTTGGATACAGAACTGATGGAGAAGAGGAGGAAAAGTGTTACACAGGGACCTGTGCTTAGCTGCCCCTGCCTGGCTTTTGCAAGCTCTACCTCCATTTTTAGAAAGGGACAGTGTTAAGGCAGCCAGCTGTGGGCCCCTTCCCCTGCACCACTTCTGATGTTCTCAGATGCGCCAGCCACAACTGTGATGCGAAGATTTAACCTTGACTGTCTGCTCCTGGCTGCTTATGCATATAGCTTTGTTTCAACTTGCTTCAAGGACTCCATCCTCTATGCCCAAGACACCCCTGGCCTGGCCAGGGGCACTGGATGACTGCCCTTCCCCACTCCTGCCCACCCAGGACACCCTGGCCAAGCAAAGGATACTTCACGACTCACTCTCCCCCATTCCTTGCTGACCTCAGACACTGTACTTCACTCATGATTTTTTTGTGGTTCCCAACTGTCCCAGACCTCTCATGGGGGAGACCTCCTCCAAGCGTTCCACTTCCCTCTCACCTCTCCCTCCCCACACCATGTACATCCTACAAACCCAACCTTAGTGTAGAGCTGGCTCCTCCCTCCCTTTTCTCTTGTCCACCACATACTCTGAGACACTTGCAGTCCCACTTGTGCTGCACATGCTGTTCCTAGACTGGATCCTAGAGATCCCACAGCCTTTCCCTACATTCCCCAATACCTAATAACCCCCAAACATCAAAAGAGACTCCAGCCCGTGTGCCTGCCTCACCATTCCCTCACACCCAGATTGCTGGACCTCTCTGCACTCACACGGACTGATCCGGACACTCTCCAATCTCAGCAGCTCACATGGACAGTCCTGCCTCCGGGGCTCAGATAGTCCTCACTTCTTTAGCCAGGCCCTTGCGGCTGATCTCAAAACCCTTGATCTCAAGCCCAGACTGCTCCATTAATATATCGATACTCCTCCTCTTCAACGTGGTCATGGTTTCATCAGTCTCTGATGCGAGCTATCACTAACAATAAACTTCTAGTCCTAGCTGAGACACCTGGCACTAACTTCTACATGGACGTGAACCGTCGTCCTGCCAACCCTCCTCACTCCACTACAACCCTCAGGACTCAGCCCATTTAAACTCGTGTATGACAGGCCACATCTCCTCCAGACCTCTCCCACTGAGTCCATCTCTTTCACCAATTACCTTCACAGTCTTTCCTTACTCCGCAACCTCCTTCGCTCTCATGCAGACCAGAGCCTCCATAAACCTGACTACACCTTAGTGCTTCTACAAGTCCAACCAGGAGACAAAGTCCTCCTCAAAGGCCTCTCCACCCCAGCTCTACAACCCCGTTGGTCTGGCCCCTTTGTAGTGATCCTCACCACCCCTGCTGTGGCCAAGCTATTGGAAAAGTCCTGTGGGTCCATCTCACCACACTCAAACAGGCCCTGCCAGATGCTGCTCTAACAAGCCCACCCTCTGCATGGATAAGTCTAAATGGACATGCATCAACTGTGCCCTGCTAAATTTTGGCTCTTCTGAGATCCTTCTCTTTCCAAGAGCTCAGAATGACTTTCCCCCTCCTTCAATATCATTAATTCTTCCTGATGAGCTTTCATTCCTCCATGGCACTCTCCCCCTCCACAGACAACTGGGTCTTTATGATTTATGGTCCCTCAACATCAGCCCATCAATGCTTCTGCCTGCAGGAGGCTTTAAAACCAAAAAGTTATATCTTAGTCAGTGGGACCCAGATGTCTGAAACAAGCTGCAGAAGTTAGAAAGATTTGCAGGAATGAATTTGTCTGAGTTGAGGTGTTTCATAGTGGAAAGGATACAGAATGGAATTATAGACAGAAAATGAGAATAGTGATACTAGCAGCCTGCAGGAACAAAGGACAGATAGAGAGAAGGGTCATTTCAAGCAAAAAATGTCCAAAGTTGCTAGAAAGAGATAAAAAGAAAGTGTTCATCATGGAGTCAGAGCAAGTTTCAGATTGAGGTGGTCATCGGTCTTTACCTCTCAGCCTGAGAGAACACATGTTAACTATTAACATGGAGAAAGCCTGTTAAAACTTTTAATAGATGCTCATGCAGATGTGTCACTAGTTACCCAGCCAGCAGCCTGACTTGTAGACTGGAAAGTACTCCATCCCTCCATTCCTCATCTCCTCCATCCTAGCCACCAGACCGTCAGGCCACCAGCAGCCATCAGACCCTCCATGGGTCTCGGAGTCCCACTACATCACCTTACAAGCCACATCGAAGAGTCAGCACCCATCCTTCACTGCCTCATCTCCCAGTTGGATGAACTGGCCCATATGGTTCTCCAAAATAGGCTAGCTCTAGATCTCCTAATGGCAGAAAAAGGCGTCACCTGCCTCTCCCTAGGAGAACAGTGCCGTACATGCACCAATCAAACAGGTGTTATTAGAAAAAAAAATCAGCAGATGCTAGATCGTGCTCATCAGATTCACCAGCTCTCCACACTAGCCTCTAATGCTGCTTCACTGTGGCTCACCCTACTCCCCTAGGTCCTTTCCCTTCTAGGCTCACTGGCAGCCCTTATTCTCCTCTTACTGCTGGCCCCTTGTGTGGTCAAAACCACTGTCCAAAAGTTAACCACCCACAATTTTAACCTTATGCTCCTTGCAGGATATCAGCCCCATTCCTATGGCTGAACTTCATACTCCAGACCGAGTCTACCCTCTAAATCAATGCCCTTTGATAGCAGGAAGTGGCCGGAAAAGACTTCATCACCCTTTTCCTACACCTCAAAGTTGGAGTGCCACGGCACCCAGCTGTGGGCCGCTTCTCCTACACCACCTTCGAAGTTCTTGATGTGTCAGCCACAACTGTGCTGCAAAGATTTAACCTTGACTGTGCCCGGCCGCTTGCACATAGTTTTATTTCAGCTTGTCTCAAAGACTCCATCTCTGCCCAAGACACTCTGGCCCAGCCAGGGATACTTGATGACTCCTCTTCCCCATTCCTGCCCACCCAGAACACCCTGGCCCAGTGAAGGACACTTTACGACTCACTTTCCCCCATTCCCTGCTCTGTCAAGTCCCTGCCTCCCCAGCCATCGCTGATGTTCAGGTCCGCTGCCCAGCACATGCTAGTTGCCATCAATAAACTGCTCCTTTCATGCCAGCTCACATGAGTGCGGTCTTGTGTGGGTTCGAGGGTGCCTTTACCCTGACAGTTTTTCCTGTCAGATAGAACCTGGACATGGCATTTATTGACAAAAATGCTGTGTACCCCCAGGATGACCTGAATCCCCAGAAACACTTGCTTGTGATGTGGGTCATCCCCTCAGAGCTCTGAGGTCCCAGGAGCAGCCTGGGACCCTGAGTCCCTCAGGTATCACTTTAGCATTAAACTCAGCTGACTTCAACATTCAACACAGCGACAGGCACGAAGGGTCATAGGCGACTGGGAGGGGTGGGCTTTGAAGCCAGGTTAGCCTTCAGGGAGGGGCCTGCACGGGGACAGAGCTGGCCTTTGCTCAAGTTTGGTACACCACAACCTGACTTAAAAGAAGTCCTGTTCTCCTTCTACAGCTCCCATGGCAACTCCGAGTCAGGAAGTCACTGCGCTAGCTCTAAGCAGCTCTTCTGATTGTCCCCTCAGAGTGTCTGGAAGGACACAAACTGCACAAAGCCCTCACACACAGTATCAAGGAGAGAGAGGCAAGCACTGCAAATGACCAGAGAGGGCCATCCATACCCTCACAGGCCCCCCTGAAGCCTGGGAGCGGAATCCCCAAAGATGCCGCATGCTGTCTGAGTGTGTGGTGAGGGTGCTGAGGTCCGGTTCACGTACCTGAATGTGGCCAGACACCTGCTGCCTGGATGGGCGGGGTGGACATCCTGGGCAAAGCTCTTGTCTGGGCCTGGAAAGGTACAGTGAGTGTCAGTCAGCTCTGACCAGTATCCCAGGCACCCGTGGGCCTGGAGCTCTGAGGCAGGGGAGGCCGAGCATCGGATACGTTGGTGGGTGTGGGGTGGTGTTTCTAAGGACTCCAGGTCATTTGTAAATGTGACCTCTATGACATGTCAGGCCCATAAAGATAATACTGCATGTGCTCCTTTATACATAGAAGCTAAAAAAGTTGAGCAACAAAGTGTAGAATAGAACAGTGCTTACAAGAGACCGGAAGGCTGTGGGGAGTGGAAGGATGGAGACAAGATGGTTAACGGGTGCAGGGAACAGAACATGCCCTGAGGTTTGACTGCACCGGAGGTTAATTGTGGCTGACAACAATTAATTGGCATTTTCAAATAAGAGAGATGACTTTGAATGTTCCTACTACAAAGAAATGATGAATGCCTGAGGCGGTTGCTATTCCAGTTACCCCGATATGATATATGTATTAAAATATTCCACCATACCCCCAAAATATGCACTTACCATATGTCAATTAAGAATTTTTTAAACTATTTTTAAAACATGTAGCCTCTGGAAATGTATATATTTCCAGGAGACTTTGTTAGAACCTGTGACCCAGCAAATGTCATGACCCATTTGCTTCCTATGGCAGCCAGGACAGCAATGCCCACCTCCTAACTATATTCTCAGGGGAAGGGCCAAGACTCTCAAAGTCTCTGGGACCACAGGACTGTGGATTGTGAGAGGAGGAGGCTTCTGGGGACTGAGCAGGCAAAGCTCACTGCTATCCTGTACAAGCAGCCTTGCTCATGGGTCTCCTGAATGTGGACAGACACCTGCTGTCTCATAGGGGACAGAATGTGAAAGGACAGAGCTGAACATGAGAGGCATGTCTGGGGCTTCCTCGTCTGTCCTGTTGTGACCTTACTGGCTTTGACCTCTGGATGTCTTTTTTACACAGAAGGCCCCTACAGTGGGGACCTGCATGCCCGGGGGCTTCCCAGGAATGTACAGTCTCAGTACCCCATGTTCTATACCTCCAAAGTGTAGCCTCCCTGTGTCACCTTGGGGTGAGACCCCAGCCCTTCATCAGAGACCTGGGGTCAGAGAGTCTGCAGACCTACCTGGATGACTCGGTCCACCTTTAGGTCCTCCAGAGATGGGTACAGAGCAGACATGGTTGGTCCTCGGAGTCTCTGTGAGGCACAGAGGATAAGATATGAGGATACAGCAGCTCCCACCCTCCTAAGAGAAGGTTGAGATGCCTACCTGTTGCCCACATGTGTCACACAGCCCCTCAGACATGAAAAAGGCAGATGTTGTCTATAGAGAAACTAGGATTTGAGCCAGTCTAGTTAGTTCCCAAGCTCATGGTCTTAGTACCATATTAACTCTCCCCTGAGAATTCCATCCTTGCCTGTTTGGCTGGCTCTGGGCTTTAGAACACAGGCCCAGGGGACTATAGGACATGCTGACCAGGAAAGTCGGACTATGGGCCACTCTTCCTATGTTTCAAAGGTCAGTCAGATATACAAGATCTGATCATTCAGCTCCTAAATTCAATTCAGCTGATGCATACTGGCCTAGGTTAGGGAGTTTGGACAGCCTCACCCTACAATGGCCAAGTGGTTGGGAATAGATTTTAAAACAGAAAGACCACAGAAAGGACCTTTGTGCTAGAGCTTCACTGTGTACCGTTCATTTTTAGCCTCCCTAGCAACTTTTGCTTTTAGCTACTTGAAGTAAGACCCTATACAAATATATGCACAGTGGCTGAGGGGCATAGCTCAGTGGCAGAGCACTAGCCTGGCCAATGTGAGGCACTCTATCTAGATACACACAGGAGTGATACACACCTTCTGATAAGGACAGGAGATGCAGCTCAGTAGCCCTGGAAAACCTGGTTTCAACTGCCAGTTCCACATAAAACAAACTTTTGACAGAACATCACTCCACAAGGAGGAGGGAGCAGGGCTAGAGCACGTACCACAAATATCTACCAAAACTTTGTAATTAGTAGGACACATGAGCAAGATATCAAGAGATGTTCCAAGGAACTATTACCTATCAAGATAAGCTTTCTTTTCTTCCTGGATGAAGTGTGGGGAAGGAGCATTTTCTTGGATTGTTCCCCTTAACCCGCTAACTCCTGGCAGTCACCTTCCTTCCCTCTGCGTGGCAATCCATTTCAGCCACTGCCCCACCTCCTTATCACCCTCATCAGTTCCTCCGAGACAGGCCTCCCAGGCATGAGGTCACCATCCCTTCTCCCCTGGACTCAGACTTCCAGGACTGATTCTGGGCCAGGTTTCCTCCCTGAACTCCCCAATAGACCTCAATCTGTTTTCCCAGCTGGACTGCAGTTCTCAGGGCCAAGGCGTGTCCTGTTAGCCTACATGACAACTACATGTGACAAAGTCATACCTGGTAGCCACATAGGGGCCCAGTGGGTGTGGTGTGGCAGGCATTATGTGACTAGAGTGCCTTCCAGGACCAGCTCTGCTGGGCCCTTCACAAGGGCAGGGGCTATGTCCAGATCACTAAAGCATTCCTGCTTACCAGGACAGAGAGCAGCCTAGGTATGTTGGCCAAAATTGTTCTTTAAATAAATAAATAAATAAGTAGTTAAAGTCACTGTGGTATAAATTGTTGGTAAATTAAATGTACATTAATGTGTATTCTTTTAAAAAAATAATGATTATTATTATTTTTATTTATCTGGTACAGTCTCACTGTGCAGCTCAGACTCATAGTGATCCTCCTGGTTTCAATCTCCCAAGCGGTGGGATCCCAGGTGAGCACCACCAGACCTTGGCTCTGTGGCCTGCTCAGTTGCTGGGATCAGGGTCGGCCCGGCATGTGTGCTGGGAACCACAGCCTGGTTCCTGCACTTAACTAAGCAGGTGGTTTGGTCCACTGAGCTATCATGGTGGTCCTTTTGCATATATTCTTTCATTACAGATTATTGTCATTTCTCTCTTTTACGGCAAGACTTTCTTTCTTTCTTTCTTTCTTTCTTTCTTTCTTTCTTTCTTTCTTTCTTTCTTTCTTTCTTTCTTTCTTTATGTTTAACTATCCAGGAGAATCTTGGCCTACAGTCTCAGGGCACATTCACTCCTTCCTCTGCCTCAAATGCCTGCTTTGGGAAACCGAAGCACCAGACAAAAACTCCATGCACTGAAGAACCAGGAGAAGCCCAGGCTTGCCTTCCACGACAGGCCTTTGCGGGCCCTCTGTGCCAGGACTGTATGATCTCTTACGTATCTTACG
The DNA here is from genome assembly GCA_004027165.1 of Ctenomys sociabilis. Taxonomy (NCBI): domain Eukaryota; kingdom Metazoa; phylum Chordata; class Mammalia; order Rodentia; family Ctenomyidae; genus Ctenomys; species Ctenomys sociabilis. The sequence continues at coordinate 5,620 of PVKA01016172.1, read as the reverse complement.
ACCCACAACACCCTGGGTCCTGGCCGGAAGCGACAGCTCCCACTTGATCCTGTGCAGAGACTCGCAGTCAGGTTGTGCAGGGGCACCTAGTGCGCATGCATGCTAGCGGCTGATGTGGCAGGGTGCAGGTTATTCTGGTGGGTCACTGAAGTCCACTGAATTCAAACTTTTCCCAGGCCCCGGTGACTAATGCCAGAGTCCACACAAAAAGGTCAGTAAAGCAGCAGGTGTGAGATCGAAAACTAGGTCTAGCTCTGTGACCCATGTTGGCTGGAAATTGTGTGTCAGATGAGCTTTAAAGTGGATGAGTAGGCAAGTGTGGTGTCACAGGCCTGTAATCCCAAAACTCTGGGAGGATGAAGCAGGGGGATGCCAGGCAATGTAGGAAGACTCTGTCAAAAAATATAATAGAGTGGCCTAAAAATAAAAAGACTATCTAAAAATAAAAGAGCTTTATAACTCAGTACAAAGGCCCTGGGTTCAGTCAATCCCCAGGACCACAAGGGGGGAAAAAGTAGGCAAGTGACCCCTTGCTCTCAGAGTTCTATCTTCTGAGCACCATTTGTGAGTACCAAAAGAATGGAGCACAGTTGAAACATTCTCCTGACCAAAAAGCGCCAAGTATTTAGTGCAGAGGAGGGCGGAGCTTCCCCATGCTTGTTTTCGGTACTAAAAAGAAGGCCCTGGCCACCCTTTTGGCTTCATAAGGGCCTTCAAATCTCTGGGTACTTCCTACTCATCTTGACATCACCATCACTTTCACCCTGTCACCAGGGGATTCTGATTTGGCCCAGACTCTTGATACAGTGTTGAGCGAGAATACTCCACCTCACTGTGGTACACCACCCATCAGTGACCGGCAAATGAGATTCTGCTGCCCATGGAAGGATGCTTTGAGTTTGGCTGAGAACACTTCCCATGATGCAATTAGATCCACTGCTTGGTATGAAGAACTTGGGCATTTGGACCCATGGAGCAGAGGAAAAGTGGTAGGGAAACCAGGAAGCAGAAAGTCTGGAGGAAGGGCAGATACCTGATGTGTCCATGAAGGATGGAAAGTTCAAGCGATGGAGGGTGCTATTTCAAGGATAGTGAGACCCAGGCCTGAGAGTTGAGCTACTTTTCACATATTTTTGACTTCCTGCAGATTGTCCTTCTGAGCCTTATCCAGTTGTGCTGCCCCATCACTGCCCCATGGGCTGGCCCAGCAATCCTGGAGTTAGCCTTTGCTCCTGTCTTTGCCCCTTTTGAAGTTCTACCCAACTGTTGTTATCAGGATGAATGTCACACTGCAACTTTCAAATAGCGCAGATACTCTTAAGGCACATGAGGCGTGGATGCCGGGCCCTGGACCAACCTGACTACTCCCATGTCTCAAGTCTCACCCCTCAGCCCCTCATGGTGCGTTTCATTCATTCCAAGCTACCTGCTTGCTCTTAAAACTCATTTTACCAGCTCATGCTGCCAGGTTTCAGAGGCACCTGTTCTCTCAGTCTTGGGTACCGTTCACACATTCCTCTTTTTTGTTCATCTGGTGAATTCCTGTTCTGAGCTTTCCCCCAAGTCCAGCGTATAGCCTTAGCAATTGGCAGGCCTTCTTTTAGACCACAGCACTGCATGTATTTACCTTGTCCAGTGCTTTGTTCAGGACACGTAAGACCTGGCAAGAGGCCTCTGGGAAGCCCATCCAGTAGCCCATTCGTTCCCCAGATGTTTGTTGGGCACCTGTGAGCAAGGCCTTCCTAAGAAGTCCCATCATGCATTGCATTTTCTTGTTGTCCCTGCTGTTCATGAAGTGCCACTCACGAGTCCCCATTGCAGAGCACAGGGCCTGAGACATTTACCTTTTCAAGAGTGGCAAAGCAGGCATAGAAGGAAGAGAAAGCCTAAGTCATAGACAATCTTTCTCCCCATTCTTGCCTTTGTTTGCAATCAACAGAAAATCCTTTTAACAATAACCCTGGGGTTATAAAGAGAGAAGAAAAAAGCTTTAATGTGGTAACTGAAAGGTTGCTTGGCTCTTGCAGATTGACAGTGGAAGACTGCTTAGTTTTATGCTGTGATTACTTTCTGCAAGTAAGAATCTCATCTGAGAAGAACACATCTAACCCTTCTCTCCCAGAAGCGCATATTCTGTCATATAGTTCCTTCCGTATTACTATCCCTCTGCTACTGTATTTTTCCATATTATAAGCAGTAGCAACACCCACAAAAACCAGCAACTGGGTTCTTGGGAGATCACCAGAGCTGAAAGGGGTCTACAGCCCCCATCTTTCAGTTTAGAATAGGAACATTCTGTTCCAAAGAGTCGAAGCTCAGGGACTCCCACTTGTTCCTGTGGACAGCTCATCTATCCTACTGAAGACAGTGTGCAGGAGGGATGCGTGGGTTACCATGGCAGAAGAATAGCTCCGGGAAGGCCAAATTAGCCCAGAGTTCTGGTGTGTTGAAGGAAGAGGCTGTTGCTAGGCCACCAGCATGCAAGCCTCCTCCCCCCAGCTGTGCTGCCTGCAGTGGAGCTCTGGACTTCAGGAAATGCAGATGTTTGCAAATGAAGGCTCAGCAAAGAAGACAACGTAGCACCAATGACTTTGGAAGCAGCCTGGCCTGGGCTCAGACTCCTCTGACTTGTGAGAGCAGAGCATGGTCAAGTCCCTTTTGAGTGCTGTTTATTTTGTAATATGAGGAATAATATTTGCATCATAGTTATCTGGGAATTTGAGTTTTAAAGAGATAAGATGTGTGTGAAAAGCACTTAGCATAGTACCTACCAATATGCAATCAGTGTTAGTGAACAAAGGAAGAATCAGTGCTCGAGGAAGGTTTTCTACTGTGGAATAGGACAGGAAGCTCCCTGGCCCCGGTAGATGTTGGGAAGCACATTGGTACAACCTACGTAACCGCCTCCATTTTGTAACTGGAACAGCTATTTTATTACACAACTCTGTACATTTCTGTTATAACCTATGTAACTCCATTTTGTACCCAGGCACCACTGTGCTGTCATGTGACTCAGGAAGTTTCTACCACAGCAGTTAATCATTAAATACGTAACTCCATTATACATCCAGCCACCATGGCGTTGTCATACAGCTCACTGTTTCCGTGATAACTATTCATTATTAAATTGCCAAACCACACAATATGTCCAATCTGTGATTAATACAAGTTGTAACTGCTTATTCTAAAATTGTACCTACCTGTTACAAGAATGTAACCCTTTGTTCTTAACATTGCCTTGATTGATTCTTGATTCCCTGCTGAACTTCTCTCATGCTCAGGCTGCAAAACCACTCACTTTGTGGTTTTCAGCTTTAAAAACCTTTGTTCCTCCCCATCTTGGCACACAACTACTTGGACATGAGAGTGGGTGCTGCCGCTGAGCTCAGCTAAAGCGCTTTTAAGTTGAGTCTGGTTTTTGAGTTTTGGGTTACAACACACATTAACCAAGAGGGAGAGGAGCTAATGGCAGAAGGTCCAGAAGAGCCTGCCTGAAAGGATAGGGCATTTGAGTAAAGACCTAAAGGGATGCTGGGAAGAGCATTCCAAGCCTGCGGCCCTGCCACTGCATAGGCCCTAGGACGGGGGTCCCTGCTGTGTTTAGGAGCTCTGATCACTGAGAGTGACATCCAAAGGGGCAGCAGAGGAGGGGAGGCTAGAGAAGAGGTGACAGGGCACCAGGTCCTGTAGGCCCTGACGGTCTTGCTGAGGAAGTCAGCATTTCCTCTGGCAAAATGGGAGCCACTGGGGAATTTTGAGGAGCAGAGTGAATGCCACTGTCCAGCTTGCCCAGCACTCTTGGCTGGTGTTTGGATACAGTGGCAGGGTGGAAGCAAGAACTCAGGTGAGGGGTGCTCTTATGTATGTAGTTGCTAGCTGGGGTGCTGGCCGTCACACAGTCCACACTTTCCTGCACAGCCGAGTGTGTTTGTGTTAAATCCTCCTTGAGCCTCCACTCTGTGGGGCGCATGCTGACTTCTCATTTTCATCATCTTGTTCCATCCCAGCTGAGTTATTTCCAACCTCCACACAAAGACCCAAGTTCTTTTCTTGGAAATAGGAAAGTTGGTAGAAATAGCTTCAGAGAAAGAGGTAACAAGAGGAGGCCTGACTGAGTTTTAGAAATAGGCTTTGTCCAGGGCCTCTCACTTCAGAGGATATGTTCTCCAAGAGCTATGTGAGGGAGTAAAATGTGGGTTCCACTGCCTGGGGCCATAATGCCAAGCGGGTAGATATTTGGGGAGCAGAGAAGGGGCAAGGATAGACGTAGGAATCAGTGCAGAAAATCGCTCAGCCCTCAGACCTGGCCCAGGCATACTTCACTCCCCGAGTGAAGCATGTTGAAAGTCCCCAGGAAGTTCTGAAGGGCAGGGGCAGGGAGGGAAGGAGAAGCAACATGACAAGGTGCCTGCATCTCTGGCCCAGCTAGCATGGGGCTCAGGCTTACCTGGCGGTAGCAGCTGTTGTGAGTTCTCTTCTGGCCTCCACTCAGAGAACCTGCGCCGTCCTGGGTGGTGGCGCTTTTAGTTGCAGCTGATTCCTATCTTCCTGGGAAGGGTGTTCCCGCCCCTTGTTCAGCTGAGTCACCTTGGACAGGGAGGGCCCAGGTCAGGTGATGTCGCTGAGTAAACAAAACCGGGCGGCCAGGCCCAAGGAAGCCTTTGCCTCAGTCTCGATTTGGAAGTCAGGTTTAGGACTTAACAGCAATGTTGAGCCTGGTGAGAACCAAGTAGAGAGGCTTGATAAATGCCCTGGGCCTTAAAAAATGGCCATTTCTTGTGACCAGATTTCTCCTAGAAATCTTTTACCGTGAAGCGCTAGGGCCTTCCGTGTGCTGCTGCTGATAGGCTGGAAATCGCAGGCACCCATCACTGCAAGCTGATTACATAACTCATCATCTATGAGCTATGACAGAGCCATTAAAGTCATTGAAAGAGAAGCTATGAGGACGTGTTCCTGAGGCGCTAGTGAGATAAGGGAAAATCAGCATCGGTCTGCTCTTGCGCTTTGTTTTTGAGTTTTGAACCGTTGTATGCCATCCCGCACCTGGGGTACGCGCATTCAAAAAGCGTTTCTGGGTGGCGGGATGGAGAAGCCTCCCATTGTCCCTCCTTTCACCCCCTTTTTTCCCTCCTTTTACCCCTTTTTCTCCTTCCTTCCCCCATTCCCTTCCACCTTCCTTCCATACTTTTTTTTTTCTTATGTTGAGCCCAAGTCCTCAAGCACTTTTCCATCTGTATGGTTTTTTAAAAAATATTTATTCATTTGGTACCGAGGCTCACTATGCAGCTTGGACTCACAGTGATCTCCCTGTCTCAGCCTCCGCAGTGCTGGGATTACAGGGCTGTGATACCACACACAGTTTTGGTGGTGTAATAACCAAGCTACCTTAAACTGACCCACGTTTGACCCCTACCACCTCCCCCCCGGTCCAAGACCCCCTGTTTGTTCTCTTCTCTGTCCCTTCTGTACAAACATTTCCTGTTTCTGCTGGCCAAAACCCTTGGTCGCATTACTGCCCACCACCCACCCTTCCCACATCCGTGCCTTGCAGCATAGATAAGACCCTTCAACACAGAAAGCCCCTTCCCACATCCGTGCCTTGCAACATAGATAAGAT